>QLPN01008336.1:0-13470 GCA_003314395.1 Albatrellus ellisii
GAGCCCGAGTGAACAAACGCTCAGGACACACGCAGAGGTGCACAAGGGGGGGGTGAGAGAAGATGAAGACAGAGACAAAGCGTACACACTACAACTACTCAGACATCTGTCACATTGTCTGAGTAAGTACCTTACTCCCCTTCTTCACCACCATCTCACTGTTGTTATATAAGGTTCTTCACCAACTTTCCTATCTTCTGATTTCCAGACTTTGTGTTACATTTACTTATATCTTTATTTGTGCTCATGCGTTTGACTTGTTACTTTACACGTACATGTGGCACACTCTTATAGTTCATACTCTGCAGTTACGCGCAGTTTAAAGGAGTCCTCGGTGGTGCAACTAGTTCTTTCTCTAGTTGCTCACTTTGGACTTCAGGTACTGTACTTATGACTCTGTCTCCTCTTTCTCTAGTTGCTCACTTCGGACTTCAGTCCCCCACTTAGTGTGGTGTTTAGAGTAGCCTCTGTCGCAATCCACAAGTCCATTATCCTCCTTTAACACTCACAGCCTCTGCAGCAGTCTCTATCACTTGGTGTTGCCCTACTGCATCCACCGATCTCCTATCACATTGCAGATGCTCTCTGCCTTACTCTCCCCCTTGGGGGTTACCTACTCACTGCCCTTGCTCTATAAGATCTTCACACTTGCCTGCCCAAACCTGTGCATACAATAACTGACCAAATATAAGTGAGAATCATTTATTACATAATATGATGACACAGTGCAATTACATAGCATAATTACATAACATGATTGCATAATAGGATTACATAGTATGACTACATCACCTTGGGAAGCTCCAGCAACAGATCAAGTCCTATGACTGCCAGGGGGAAAGTCATCTCCAACATCAGTACTTTCACTACCTATTTACCTCACTTTCAACATATTATTATCTATCTACTTTAGCAGTCTCCTTTCCTCTTTACTATATGCTAATATATCTAGGATATATGCTAGTCTAAGCATGATTGCCCTTTCTTTGTTTTAGTTGTTTCAGTTGTTCAGCTAGACTTTTGTCAGCCTCACATAGTACAAGTAACTAAAGTTCACAGATCAACAATGATTGCACAGCAATCGATGAGGTCATGTGACTGTGAACATGTCCATAGTAAACTAAGTAATCTAGCCACAAGCACAAGTGAGATGAGAGGTAAATAAAGGCAAACAGAGACAAGATATGATGAGTCCTTGCTAATTGTATAGTCATAGTCCTTAGCAAGTAAATGTTAAAATAAATAAGAAGGATAAAGAAAAGATAAGATGCACTTGGAGTTAAACTCACAACTTAGTAATAGTACTATAAATGATAAGAGAAAATGGAACTTTAGTTCTGGAGATATCTCTTTACCATCCATACCCCATATCTCTATGAAATACAAGATAGCCTTCTTCTGATAACACAGGAATGAGCAGACACTGGAGACAAAGGACAAGGCAGTTGTGATTGCTGCAAAGACATGGTAGGTGGCATGGCAAGCATAGCTGCAGAGTGGTCAGAAAGTGCTGCAGGGCTGAGTAAGTTTGTGGTAAAGAATAAGTGGGAATGTACTCACTTAGACATTGTAGGAACATCTAAGGAGACTGCATAAGTGGGGAATTGTCTTATGTAGTGTATGTGTGATTGAGTTTAAGCAGAGCATTTTAAGAATGTGGTAGAGGAGATGTATGTAGGTGGGAAATGATAAGATAAGATGTAAGATGGGAGAACATTATGAAGACATGTATTGGGTATGTGAGAGGTTGAAGTAAACAAAACACAAAAATCTCTAACATCTTCCCCTGCATACTGCCACAAAGTCCATCCACAACATGCCACCAAAGCATCTTGAAGTCATGGTCAAGGCCAAAGACCTTTTGGACATTGACATCATACTCCAGCTGCTTGTTGACAAGGTAGGTCAGTCCCACCTTTGGGATGATAACTACAGGAATTATTCAACATCATCCCTAAAGATGTGAATACAGTAAAGAGAAAGGACAAGCAATCTGTTCCTGGTTGAGTTTTTGACCAAGAAGAACTGCAGAAGTGGCCAGAGATTGACATGTTGGAGAAGTCCAAGGCTATTGACTTGAGGATGATCACTCACTCAAACATCCAAAGGGGCCTCCTCTCACACATTGTCCATCTCATCTGCCAGTCACTGGCAATGAAGTTCACCTGGTCTGCTCTCTCCCACTTGCAAAGCCCATGGTTTTACTCAGCTGGATGACAGTGAAGCTGTCATACCAGGAGTGGGTGCCCATTGGTATGCAGCAACCATTGTTGCCATTCACATTCTGGTTCAATGACATACAAGAGTATGTCTTGCCTGTTGAGAAGAATGAAGCATGTGTCACAGTGATAACATGTGATGTTCAGTGTGGTGGTTGACCCAAGACCAGTCACTCCATTCAAGGAGGACAGAAGGGATTTGGTGGGTACAGCATGGGCAAAAGCCCAAGAAGGAGGAATGCACACATCAGGATTGCAAAGTAGATGTAAAGAAGGAGTGTAGTGGTATCCATGATGTGGGAGTAGGTATATAACTGACTGAATATCAATGTTCCTTCTACAATACCTATATACTATAAGGACTGGCACACAGACCATGCTGATTAAGGTAAGTGTGGGGCATGGGTATTGGTGCAAAGAGCATCACATGTCAACACACAGTCCCAGAGCTGGAAGTTGTGGACAACATCCTCAATACCACCATGTTGGAGGTGGTGGACCATCAATCTCTTCTGGACCTCATCAAGATGGTGTGACAGTTGCCTGTGGCATGGGCAAGGGATGAGCCAGGGATTATGGACAGCAGTGTACACAACACATTGCAAGGTCTGATATATGTGAGTGGTATGATTGACTTGTGTTGAAATAGTGATGCCTTGGTTGGACCTGAATGGTGCAGGTTGGCAGCAGTGGCAGCAGATTAACAATTCACAGTGGACCAGGTTGACAGTGGAGGACTTTGAAGGACAAGAAATGGAGATAGATCTCCCAGAATTTGTTGTCAATGAACATATGGTGTCACTCAGTGAGGCCCTAACTGCAGATGGTGGTGCTGGGACATCACAATGAGCAGACACCAGGCCAGAGCAGGAGCACAGTCAGGGCCAGCTGAGGTGCAGAGGGTGCAAGAACCAGCAAATGCTTCAGCAGCAGAGGGTCAGAGACAGTGATGTAAGTGTGATATATAATGTTTAAGAGGCAGGTAACAGATAGCTGATGGATTGGTTGTGGACAGTATGATCATGGAGGGGGGCAGGTAGGGACAAGAAGTAAGTCTCAAGCAAAATAAAGACAAGTGTAGTATGCTGCCTGTGTACATGATGTTTGAAATGAATGAATGAATGGAATATGAGATGACAGTGATGAGGTCAATAGGATGAGAAGCTCATATGGAGGTCATTGTGCTGAGGTTGATTGGATGGGAGGTCAATATCATGTCTGGTCAACATTTGACCTCATCATGATGAGGTTGATATCATGTCTAGTCAATATTTGACCTTGTCATGATTGTTGATTATTTACTGTGTGTTCACACTTACTTTTCGTTCGGCATTCCCTTCTTACTCCATAAGTACACACATCTTACATACTCTTGACACACTACCACTACCCTTCAGAACTCTTTCCCACTCCACCCACATTCCAGATGACGTGCATCCCTCACATATATGGTTATCCTTATACTTTAGGATTACCTCTCCATCTCAACTCTATTCCTTTCCACTATATAAGAATGCATACCTACCACACCTCTTCTCAGTTGTCATCCTTCAGACACTGAGTGAGTACCCACATTATTCTGCACCTTATCCTTCTTCTTACCACTACCCTGTAGCTCTCTCTCACACGTCATGGCACTGTACTGCTGTCCACACCTCTCTTACTTCACTACAGGTCAGTATACCCACTCAGTCATCATCCTTCAGACACTGACTCTCTCTCACATGTCGTGGCACTGTACTGCTGTCCACACCTCTCTTACTTCACTACAGACATGCTGTCTGTTTACTTCCCTTATGGGGACATGCTGCTCAATATCATCACTATCATATCAATTCTTGCTGCCTGCCATAGCCTGCACTCACAATGATGACCTCCAATACCATGCCTGGTCAATATTAAGCTTGTCATACCTGACATCCACCTCCCTGTCACCACTAGTCCCATATAATCTACATCACAAATGTAATTCATGTACATGTCATGTCACATCCTTTAAATATTCATCACCACTGCCACATCTACTTATCTACCTCACACCCCTCATCAATGCCCCCCAAGAACCCCTGTGAAGTGAGTACACATCTTATCTGATCATATACCCTCACATCTTGATCTCATCAGGCTCTCAACATCATCTATCCTGTTGATGCTGAGTATCAAATCCCCCCTGCACATGATGATACCATGCACCTTGGAGTTGCTGCCAGAGAGGCCAGACCTGAATTTGCAAGGATGTCTATTGAAGTCAATCCCCAGAGTAACATTGACATCACATTTGGTGAGTGGAACCAATGGCCTATTGACAGGCAACCAGGTCTCCCACCTCTGGTGAAGCCTCAAGGACCATAATGGCATCACCCACAATGTTTGGGCAGATTGCTCAGAAGCTGCCAGTGCCAATCTCACTCTAGGACTGAGAGGGTGACCATCTTGAGATTGCTAAGGATAAGGAGTTGGCTAGGAGGCATGCTGGGCATTAGTATGACAGATGGCTCCAACAATTTGTATTGTTACCCTGTATCAGACACTGCTTCTCCATCAGAGAAGAGAAGGCAGATATAAGCTTTAAGATTTAATTAAGATGGGATACTAAATGGGGGCAGAAGTTATCTCCTAGGGAATAATGTACACCCAGAATTGCCTGAAAGTGTATGCTAGGGTTAGGGTTATGGGTATTTCTTGCCTTCACCACTGGCCAAGATCACATGTTCTAGTCCTATGACAAGTCATATGATGAGTCATGTGACATCATGTGACTGTGTGCTTAAGCATTCAAATATCAAAAAAATCAAAAAAACCCAGACCTATGATTACATAATCAAATATAGTTGCAGATTTTTCAAAATTGTTCTGTTGTGTGATTATGTAATCATAGGTCTGGATTTTTTTGATTTTTTTGATATTTGAATGCTTAAGCACACAGTCACATGATGTCACATGACTCATCACATGACTTGTCATAGGACTAGAACATGTGATCTTGGCCAGTGGTGAAGACAAGAAATGCACATAACCATAACCCTAACCCTAGAAATAGGGTTCCCAGGGTATGGGCTGGAGTACCATTATTATAACCCTAGTATACACTATTCCCTAGGAGATAACCTCTGCCCCCATTTGGTATTCCCATCTTAATTAAATCTTAAAGCTTATATCTGCCTTCTCTTCTCTGATGGAGAAGCAATGTCTGAGACAGTGTAACAATACAAATTGTTGGAGCCATCTGTCATACTAATGCCCAGCATGCCTCCTAGCCAACTCCTTATCCTTAGCAATCTCAAGATGTCAGTGGATGGTCACCCTCTCAGTCCTAGGGTGTACAGTGGGAATCATTGTCCCATCAGCCTGCATTGCAATGAATGTGATGTGAAATGACCCATTCCCACCACAACCCCTAGTGTGGCCAGTGGTCCTTCATAATAATGAATGTAAGCCCCAGAATCTGAATAGTGTTGATGTATAGAAAGGACTGACTCAACAGTTATGGTGTGTGCACCAATTCCTGCTGCATATGCTTGCAGGAGAGTAGTAAGATAGCTGCTGATATCCACCAAACTCCTACTGGAATAGACATGCTGATCAAAGTGAACAATTGCCATGTAGGTGATGTAGGTTACATGCTATCCTTCAAGTTATGTTATATACTGCCAAACTCACCCCCACATGTGATAAATCTGGAACTGGTTAGAGGGTTTCTGATATTCCTTCACTCCTGCTTCTATAAGGTAAGTTATTGCCACTGATCCACCTGGAGCCAAACCTGTAGGTTTTGTTGAACTCTCACACTATCACTCATCTCTGGCACCCACATCCCACACCGAGCTTAGTCAGCACAATCTGTGCACTTAGGCCATTAGTATAAAGAATAGTAGTACAGTGCTGTATAATAATAAGCAGACATTCTCCTCCTCCTTCTCTGAGGTGTCTGAATCAGTCATTACCCTATTTCAACATTCTCCCAGCCTCCAGTCATGGAGACTGTTCTGCTTATCATCCTCATCAGCTACTGTGTAGCACTCTTCATCCTTGCAGGAGGTTATAGAATCTACATGCTGACTCCCCCTGACTCTTCATATGTCTAGTAGGTGTAAGACAGCTGTCCTACATATCCCTGTAAGGGAGACCGGTGTGCACTAATTTAAGGATCACTCCAAAAGAAAGGATTTGCCAGCCATAACAAGCTGGAGTATATTTGCTATACTACAGCTACCTATATACTAAAGGAAAGTGTGCACGGACCAGCACAGTACTCTAGGGCAGCTGCTACAGCAAATACTCACAGTAAGTAGTGACATCATGTGCAGCATGGGCACATCCAGAAGAGAAGCCACAAAAGGACAGTAAGTAGATAAAGATAAGATGAGATCTGATAGACTGAAAGGAAAGAAGATCTAATTAAAAGGAAAATGAAAAGAAAGTAAAAGTAAAATAAAAGAGTAAATGCTCCAATAAATTGAAGCCTGACAGTAGGGTCATCAGTCACCTAGCCCATATTATGGGAGCTCAACAGGTTTGGCATTTGCACATGTCATATGAAGTGTTTCCAAATTGAGAAGGTGGTACTCTTCATGTGCATGTGCAGTATATCCTCTTTCATTGGGATGTGCTCATGCTGTCCAATCTGAGGTGCTTCTGTGAAGAGACTGCCAAGGCAGTTAGATATCAGACTTGATTTCTCTTTGGTTGCCCCTCATTGTGGGTGGTGCCATGGGTTTCTAGATTCTCTGCATCCACCTTCATGTGATGTTACTTATACACCACAGGCTTATGTCTTGCCAATTGATTCCTTCACTTGTAGCTGTTGTTGTTCAACTATGTTGCAGCATCTGCTAAGAGTGGCCTATTGGACAGTCTTAGGGAAGGTCTAAAATGTTACTCCTGGTAACCAAGGTTTGGATGTTGGTTTGATGAACATAATAGAGGTTCCGGATGATGATGAATAAGGGGATTAATGATATAGTTGTGAGGATGATTCCACCGATAATGATATGAGGATCCAGAGTGACAAGTGTAAGATGTCTTAGTGACGTTTTAGCGACTTAGAGTTCTTAGACTTTAGTTCTTAGAGAATGAAACGAGATTGTAGCGAGCTTAGATCAAGCGCAGTATAGGAGAATCCCTAGATTGCGAAGTTGACAAGACTGGGGTTTAAGACCACCAGTTTGTCAACTATTTATACAAAGCTGATAATCTAACTATAGCAAAGTTACGCAGTAAAGCGCAGTAAGTACGCGTCCATGTGATATAAGTGGTTCAGCCACAAACGCGAAATGAACATGAAATAAACAAAGGTAAATAAAGACGAAAAAAGGGGAGTCCTTGCTAATTGTATAGTAATAGTCCTTAGCAAGTAAATGTTATAATAAATAAAGACAGATAAAGAGAAAAGGATAAGTCTAATATAGTACTTGGAGCTAAGCTCACACTTAAGTATGTAAATACTTAAGTACTATAAAAGAAGAAAAGGAAAGATGAGTCCTTACTAAGTAAAGTGGAGCTAAGCTCACACTTGTAGTAATAATACTACACTTTACTAGTAAGTAAGAAAAGAAAAAAGAGAAAAAAGAAAACCGTTACAAGGTGCCAAAGCAAGTGCCTCGTAACAGCATCCACAGTTGTGGCAAGCACAGTACCACAAAGTATTTTTGGTGCAGTATTCATGGTCAGTTTTTTTTTCTTTCATTCATTTTCCTGATAAAACTCCATTCTCATTTAATTGATGCATAGCTGTTTGAATCAGATGTTCACCAAAATGACCCTTCAATGGGCTGTTGGTTTTTTCATTACCTTATGATGCTGATCACACTATTTACTTATTAAGTATACTTATCTCTATCTCATCTTATTGGTATTTCTTTTCCCTTTATGGTTTGAGCTCCTCTTCAATTCTATCTTGCACTTACTATATCTTATTTACCTCATCATCTTCTCACCTCAGCACTTCTGCTCTCTTAGCTCTCTTCTGACATACCTGCTCTATGCAGCTCTCTCTTTCTTCTGTGTACTCTCTACCATCTGGTACACATCTTCTCTTATCTTACAGGCCTCATCTATCTTTCCAGTCATGTATGACATCTGGACTATGGTCCTCATCTGGCTTAAACTACATCTTGGCCTACAAGGCTATCTCTGTCTCCAAAAAATCTATTTACCATTTGTGATACTGCCCATCTTTCAACATGGACATCAAATCTTCTTGGTTGCATTCCTGTTGTCTCTGGTTCAAATTTGTGATATGCTCCTCATGATGGCTAGGTTTTATCCAGCACTCCAGCATCTCTTCTAATGACCCCCCACATCATCCACCATCATGTGCAGCTTCGCTGTGTCCCTCTTAACCTCAACTGCTTTGTACCCATCCATCCTGAAACATGTAGATCATTCCTTACTTCATCTGCCTTTCACCCCCCCACCTTAACACATCTATAATTTCTATATAGTATAAAACTCTTTTTGGATGACATTGGCCAGGATCAATAGGATGTCACATTGTTTTATATATACACTTTTTCAGTAGGTGCTTGTGCAAACTACAGTATGGGTGGGGCAGCTGCCAAGCTATCTAAAAGTATCTACAGGTGCTGTTTTGGGCAGCATGACAAATGTGAAGTTAGTAGATAATGGTACTTGTCGGCTGGGTGCCTGGTGGGCAGATCTCCTGGTGCCACCAGATCCACAGAGCTAATTTGAGGCAGATTGTGGTAATTGCCTCTTGCTGGCCAGAGTATTCACCTGCTCCCTTGGCTTCCCTAAGCATCTGCAATAATATATTTCTATTAGGGAATGAAACAGCCACTTCATGTGCTCTAGATAAAAAATTAGAATCAATAAATTCAGTATGTTGGTCTTCAGAGGAAGCCTATTTCCTTATTAAGAAGACTCAAAATCTTGCAGTTCATTGCAGATTGAGAACCAGATTGAAGTCATTAACATCCAGCTTCATATTTGCAGCAAGGTCAAGATGACAGGACCTGAAATGAGTGACAGGTGTGGCACAGACTGATTGCCCAGGTAGAATGGGGTGAGATTGAGACTCAGTCTGTTCATCCTCCATGAGATCCATGCTTGGCCTGACATACCATAGCATGATTGGTATTGACACCAACAAGTAACCTGGTGATGCAGGAATCATTCTGGATCTGACAGACTGAGTGCCACATAGTGGACATTGGTACCAAGGTGCTGAACAAGTAACCAGCCTTTCAGTTGCATACAAGAAGAAAAAAGGACCACACACCACTGTACTCAGGATTAATATCAATTTTGTTGTTGCCACAAGCATGCAGACTGCAATCAGTGTTGATGACTATATGCTTAGTAATATCTCATTCCTTTTTGGTTCAATACTGCATGCACACCCACACATACATATACATTGATACACAGTTCAACAGTACATACTTCAATGGTCTGTGCACAGTTACCACTACTATATATAGTTAGGATAGATACACTGGAAGAATAAGAACTATTCTAGTTCCACTCTGTGCATGGCCTGCCTTCATCAGGTTATGGGCCCTGCCCAGGCAATATGTGCACTCTTCCTCTCTACTCTTATGCTCGGAGTTTCCCTCCTCACTCATCACACTCATCTCTTACTTCTGACCACCATCCTATACCTTCCACCTCCCACATTCTCTGTTTCTGTCCACAAAATCAACATCATTCTTGAAAATGTGGAAAACTACCACCAATGGGCAAATGTGTTGAAATCAGCCCTTGTTGTCATGGGGGTTTGGTATACAATTGCAAAACCAGAAGTAACACCTATAGAATCCACAGAGGAAGTTGCTGGCAGTCTACCTCACACTACAATCACCAACCTCAATGGAATAAAACAATGGAAAGACAATGATGAGATAGCTAAAGCCATTATATCTATGCATTGCTCAACTTGACCCAGCACTATCATTGCCTCTGACTCTATCAACACAAATAAAGCCTGGAACTTGTTGAAAGGAATATATGGGAAGCAATCTGCTGTATCTGTGTTCATCCACTTCCAATCACTGCTTACTTGCAAGTATGATATGTACATGCCTTGAACTCCCCAACTTGATGCGCTTCTTATTGCACAAGACCATCTATCTATCTCTGGCATTGATGTTACCAAGCAACAGATGTGCTTCATCTTGTTGCATGCTCTCCCTCCATCCTGGGGCCATTTTACCTCCTCAGTTCTCACCTCTTCTGACATCTCGCAACTTAACCTTGGGAACATTCGAGGACACATACTCAACAAGGAAGCCCAGTCAAAACCTACATCTGCCCTTTCTGCCTTTCACAGCACCAACCCTAACACACAACGCAACTCAACCTTCTGCATGCATTGCAAGCACAAAAATCATATGGTGGATAGGTGTTGGGCACTGCATGGGATGCTGGACAATGTGAAAGCGTGGTTGGACAAAAGAGCTAAAGATAAAGATAAAGGGGAAAGTAGTGGAGGAAGTACCTTAAACCAGATGTCTTCAGTCTCCACAATTGATGCATGTTACTATGGGGCCCATGGGCCATGGATGCTGGACTCTGGGTGTACAGATCACATCATGACTGAATGATCTGACTTTGACACTTATGAACTGACCACATTTTGGACCATAACTATAGGAAATGGTTCAACTATTGCATGCATTGGACATGGATCATGTTCTTATCAGCATACTCTACCAGATGGAACAATGGTCTTGCTCACTCTATCCAATGTTCTTCATGTCCCAAACACCACTGGTCATTTCCTCTCCATCAGCAAGCTGGCTACATTTGGTTTCCATGTCACATATGAAGTACCACATGCACCATATCAAAAAATGAGTGAACATTCAGTGTTGGATTCTTGAAGAATGGAACTTACTGGTTAAACCTTGTCCCTGCTGCTTCCCTGCATGCCCTTGCTTCTCCAAATTTGGACATCTGGCATGAGCATCTTGGACATCTGTTGCATGCAGTTGTGTCTCACATCCTTCCATCTCAACTAGCTCTCCTACCATGTCAAAAATAGCCTCTCCCTGTGTTGGTTGTCTCTGTGGCAAGTTCCCTAGACTGTCCTTTTGCCCCTCTTGCACACATGTGACCAATGTTCCTGACCTTGTCAATTCAGACTTGGTCAGGCCTATGGGCTCGCCCGCTGTTTCTTTGGGGTCACTGTACTTTGTGACCTTCCTGGACGACTTCTCCAGTTATGGTGTCATCTACCCACTGTGAATAAAAGACCAAATTTCTGATGCTCTCTGACATTATTTGTGTGAGGCTGATGCTTTGTCGAAGCTGAACAACTGAAGAAAGCTAAAATAAAGGACAGTCATGCTTCAACTAGCGGATATCCCAGATATATTAGTGTATAGTAAGAGAGAGAGGAGAATGGTACTGTACCTAGCAGATATCCCAGATGATCAGAACTGGAGAATAAACCGCTAGGAGTCCTATGTATATATAGTACCCTAAAGCATGCACAGACCATGCAGTACAGTATAGGGCTGGAGAATGAGAAAGTAAAGTGATGATGTCATATCTAATAATAGAGGGGACGTGTCATCACTGACTGAGCTCTGCAGTAACTGTGGGAGTGATTGGTGATACTCCACAGCAGGTGTGAGAAGGATTGGTGATCATGCGCAGTAGACATGAGAGAATGAGTCATAACTAAAGATAGAACGGGCCGATCGGAGATCGGATGACATACGCGTCATCGGCCGATAAAGACGAAGAGAAAGAGTACGTGACCGTGGGAATCGCTTCGATAGATCAGGAGCGATTGTAAGATCTATGAGGATAGAGACATAAGAAAATAGTGAAAAATGAAGAGAAAAATAGGGAAAATAATAGCGGCCTGACAAATACCCCCTTCTTAAGGTGAGACATCTCGACGAGCAAAGAATGGAGATGAACATGCATGGCAAATATCTTCTTCTTCTCCTTCCATAGACTTGAAAGGAATGCCAGCAAAGAGTGAAGGAGATAGAGGGATAATGGAGGAAGACTTGGGTAATTCTTTCAAGTCTTCATATGATTTAGGAGTAATAACTCCATCATCGTCTTCATCTGTGAATTCATCTTCATTGTCAATGACACCAAAAGGTATTTCCTCATATCCTTCATCAAGAACTGGTGGAGAGGGTATAGGTGAATCTTCATGAAGTCGTCGAGCATAATGTGGTTGAGCCATCATCTCTGGTGAATATTCCATCTGGTAAAGGGAATAAATGGCTATTGAATGTATTGCTTGAGGATGTTCTTTATGGTACCTCTTAAGCATATCAGGAACATCTTCCATCAATACTGAAGCAGGTTCCCAAGAATTTTCCTCTGCAGGATAGTCCTTCCATTTGACCAGATATTGAACTTTACCATGAGAGAGACGACTATTGAGAATTTCTTCGACTTCATATTCTTCAACACCATTCTTGATGATAGAGGAGGAGGAGGATGAATTTCTCGTTTGATGATGATGTCTTTGACATATGGACAAAGTTTAACCACATGAAAGACTGGATGAATTTTCATTGTCTTGGGTAATTTGAGATGATATGCATTGTTTGAAAGTACTTCGAGTACTTCATAAGGTCCAAGATGTTTGTGATCCAATTTCTTCATGGGTCTGCCTGTGTTGATATTAGTGGCTTCAAGCCACACTTTATCTCCAATGGCATAGACAGGAGTTTTGCCTCTGTGTTCATCATAAAATTTCTTCATATCATCAGCTGCCTTCTTCAACGACACCTCTGCTTCTTCTCTGATACGTTTAAGCCCTGCTATAAACTTGTCCACTGAATCGATCTTGGTAGATGTACGAGGTTCATGGCCCATTTGAGGATCTTGTCCATAATTCAGCATGAATGGTGAATATTTTGTTGCTGAATGAACATGATTATTGTAAACGAATTCCGCCATAGGTAACCAACTAGCCCAGTTGTTTTGTCAATGGTTTATAAAAATGCGGAAATATTGTTCGATTTCTTGATTTATCCGCTCTGTCTGTCCATCTGTTTGAGGATGATAAGCCATAGATGTAGCTGTTTGAATCCCCAATAAACGATTCAATTTGCGCATGACTTGTGACGCGAATTGAGGTCCTCTGTCTGACAAGACATTTTCTGGAAGACCATGATGTTTCCAAACATGATCTCTCATAAGGCGTGCCACTCCTTCGGCCATAATTGTCTCCGTTGTTGGGATAGCATGAATCATTTTTGTAAAACGATCCATGACCATAAGAATAGAGTTGTTGCCTTGGCTTTCAGGCAATTTG
>QLPN01008347.1:0-25207 GCA_003314395.1 Albatrellus ellisii
GGTTTGGGTATGAGCTTGATGAATGTAATAGAGATTCCTGATGACGATGAAGAAAGGGATCAATGAGATAGTGATGAGGATTATTCCACTGATGATGATACAAATATCCAGAGTGACGAGTGTAAGATGTCTTTAGTAACATTTTAGTGGTTTAAAGTTCTTAGACTTAGTTTGTAGAGAATGAAGTGAGATTACAACGAGTTTAGATCAAGCGCAGTATAAGGAGAATCCCTAGATTGCGAAGTTGACAAGACTGGGGTTTAAGACCGCCAGTTTGTCAACTATTTATACAAGACTAGTGATCTAACTATAGTAAAGTTATGCAGTAATGCACAGTAAGTAAACGAAAGTGCACAGTAAAGTGCAGTAAGTATGTGTCCATGTGATATAAGTGGCTCAGCCACAAGCGCGAAATGAACATGAGATAAACAAAGGTAAATAATGACGAGAAAGGAGAGTCCTTGCTAATTGTATAGTAATAGTCCTTAGCAAGTAAATGTTATAATAAATAAAAGAAAGATAAAAGGAAAAAGATAAGTCTGATATAGTACTTGGAGCTAAGCTCACACTTAAGTATGTAAATACTTAAGTACTATAAAAGAGAAAGGAAAATATGAGTCCTTACTAAGTAAAGTGGAGCTAAGCTCACACTTGTAGTAATAATACTACACTTTACTAGTAAGAAAGATAAAAAAAGAAAAAGAAAAAGAAAAAACAAAACCGTTACGAGGTGCCAAAGCAAGTGCCTTGTAACAATGGCATTATACAATATGTTGTACCATGCCTCCCCACCCTGCAGCCTAGCCTGCACCATGTTCTATCACACTCTTGCTTTCCTCAATATCACCTGCTTCCTCACTCTCTTCATTGGCTCATATCTGTGCAAACACTTTGATCATGGGTAATTCCATCTTGATTCCCATGATTATGTGCTTTTCTTTTTCTTGAGAGGGCATACTCTCAGATGTCTCTTTCTTCTCAGCCTTTTTCTCTGATGCAATGTTGTTAAATACTATTTTGTCAATAGGATCGCATACATTTGTGTGATCAACAGTGCCATTGTTTAGAGTAAGTACTGAAAACATATTTTTGGACAGTCCAGTGACATATACTGGCTGTCCTTTGCAAAATCCAAATTCTTTCTTCTCTCCCCTTTGTCAAAGATCAACTTCTTGAAGTCAACTGTAGACATTTGTCTGATTTCTTTGTGAATTTCTCTGATGTTCTTCCTCTGCAGGCAGACATTTGCCCTATGCCCCTCTTTCCTGCAATTGAAACAAATAAGGGGTCTTCTTCTTTGCATTGTATCTATGTCCATCGGTACCATTGCATTGTTTGCCTTTTGTGTACTAGTATTTGGCTGAGGATTGGCCGGTTGTGTATATCTGGGGGTCCATTGTGGTGTTCCCCTAGATTGCATAAGCTGGCGATATTCTTGCATGTGCCTATTGGTTTGTTGTGCTATCCTTTGCCATTCTAGGTATGTGACAGGGGGTGGATTGATGTTGGAAATTTGTCCTAGAAGATCACCATTTAGTCCTCTTTTGTAGCAGTCTATGAGTGCATGCTCATCATAGAGTGTCTTGGCTGCTAGTAAGAGAAAGTCTGTGGTGTATTCTTCTGCTGTCTTTCCCATCTGTCTGAGTTTGTGTAAGGCTTGTTGCGCAGTGTGTGACTTGTCTGGGTCACTGAATTGTTCCTGTAATTTTGTGTCAAATTCTACCCAGTTCTGAAAAGGCATGGGATATAGTGGATTGAAGGGGTTAGCTTCATGAAGTCGTTGTTTCATGACTTGTAGGTTTCGCCATGCTTCTGCTGAACCTCCTATCATATAAGATAGGGCATAGGTAATTTGATCACTGTCCAACCAGGTTTTGTTTGCTGCAAATACTAGGAATAATTCTTGGACAAACAAATCAAGTTTGTCTCACTTCCCCGAGTATGCTGTAGGTGCAGAAACTTTTACCTGGTGTTGGGCAAATACATGGGCCAATGGGACATTTGTTGGGCCAGAGGAATTGGTGGGAGTAACTGGGGGGACTGTTGAAGGCTGAACTTGTTGTCACATCATTGCAGTGATGTCTTTCATGTTCTTTGCTATGTCTGCCATTGTCATCCCCAAACTGATTATCACATCACCTTGTTCCCTTTGTACCCTTTGTTGTTGTTTCATCTGATCATTCATCATCTCCATTGCTTCCTCTGTATCTAGTAATCTGAGCCTCCTTGTTTTGTCTGCATCTCTTCTTTCCCTTTCCTGTTCTGCTGAGGAATCTTTGATCATTGGTGCTGTTTCTCTCATTTCCCATGTGCTCAGTCCTGGTTGCATCATCATTCATTTCTAAAAATGAATGCTTGGGGGAGTGAATTTCAATATGGGCTGGAGCAGTTGAGGTAGTCTGGAAAGAAATGCCAAGGGAATTCCTCAGGGTGGTTGTTATAATAGGGGTTGTGGAGACGAAAGAACCAAATTGCCTGTTGCTGTCTGTAGTTGTAGGTGTTGGCATGGAAGTGGAGGAGAGCAAGAGAAGTTGCCCAACGAGTTGGTGATGGAAGAGTGCTGAATCTGGCATAGGATTTGCCAGATCAAGTTCTCTTTTCTGAGCGTAGAATGCACAGAATGGTGAAAGTAAGATTGTGCAAAGTGAAAACTTGCTATTCCTTTTTCAAGGGAATTGTTACAAGGCACTTGCTTTGGCACCTTGTAACGCGTTTTTTCTTTTTTCTTTTTCTTTTCTTTTACTTACTATAGTAAAGTGTAGTATTATTACTACAAGTGTGAGCTTAGCTCCACTTTACTTAGTAAGGACTCTCTTTTCCTTATCTTTTATAGTACTTAAGTATTTACATACTTAAGTGTGAGCTTAGCTCCAAGTACTATATTAGACTTATCTTTTTCTCTTTATCTTTCTTTATTTATTTACAACATTTACTTGCTAAGGACTATTACTATACAATTAGCAAGGACCCCCTTTTCTCGCTCTTATTTACCTTTGTTTACACCTTGTTCGTTTTGCGCTTGTGGCTGAGTCACTTACATCACATGGACACGTACTTACTGCACTTTACTGCACATATTTGTTTACTGACTGCACTTTACTGTGTAACTGTACTATAGTTAGATCACTAGCCTTGTATAAATAGTTGACAAACTGGCGGTCTTAAACCCCAGTCTTGTCAACTTCACAATCTAGGGAACTCTCCTTACACTGCGCTTGATTTAAGCTCGTTACAACCTTGCTTTGTTTCTCAAATAACTAAGTCTAAGAACTCTAAGCCACTAAATGTCGCTAAAGAACTTTTACACTCGTCACTCTGGACCTTCGTGTCATTATTGGAACCTCTATTACGTTCATCAAGCACAGATCCAAACCTTGATTACCAGGAGCAACATTATAGACATTCCCTAAGACCGTCCAATAGGCCGCTCTTAGCAGGAATAGGCCTTTCAACACAAAATGGAAGGATGGGGGTATGAAGATAGATACTAGTGTATATGTGCTACTAGTACTATGAAAGAGATTCTGTTATAGTAAAAGGTAATGTACTCCTGGTCTGAATGGTTGTCAGGAGGTTCTGCAATGCCCCACTAAGTGGTAGACACCCTAGCACTGCTCGCTGAAGCAATATACAGCCCAGTGCTGCAGCTGAACTACAAAGAATGGGACCTAATTACAATACAATGCTCTCTTGAGCAAGGAGGGAGGGGAATGATGGTTTGAAATGTGAGAGAGGAGTGTTATGTGAAGTCGCTGAGGGTAGAGCTTTATACAATTGTGAGGTGCATGCTAAGACAGTGAGGTCACAACTGAAGAGAAGGGGGATTGGTGAGGGATGGAGACAATACACCTTAAGAAGAGTCATGCTGTGTAGTGGATATCTCAGATGTATAAAGCTAAAGAATTATCTACTACAAGAGACTCCTATATATACTACAGGGATCAGTGCACAGACCATGTGCTGTCACTGTAGGGCAGGCATATGTAACTAAGATGTGCAGCATCTGTGAGAAGTATCAGTAAGCAATGTGCAGCATTGCACTGCATCAATAAGCATCTGTGGGAAATGTAGTCATAATCATATGGTAAGCAGCCTGATGACCAAATGAATATGTGTCATAGATAATCGCGATAAGATCTACTGATGATCTGATAAGATGAGATAAGATATCTCTGGTAGATCTTGAGCAATAAGGATGAAAGAAATTGTAAAATGAAAAGAAAAATAAGTATGTTCTGACAGATGTCAGGTTGGGACACTATGGCAGCATAGAGAAGTGACCCTATGAGTTGTTGATAATCACTGTGAAGGGATGAGGAAGCAGTATAGTCATCAGTGGCTTTGGTAGGAGTCACACCAGGAGGGAGAGGCATCATTGGATTGCAAATGTCCATCTGGAATCGATCCAGAAGGTCACTAATGTAGGCTTCCTGGTCAATGTCAAGGGTATGCCATGTCTGATCCCATGTGACATGAAGACCAAGATATGATTTGATCTCCCTGAGCTCCATCATCTGAAAAAGAGATCTCAGGACGCTTTTGCATGCTTCTACTTCCTCAAGTGATCCTCCTAGGTGTTACAAGGCACTTGCTTAGGCACCTCATAATGGTTTCTTTTTTCTTTTTTCTTTTCTCTTACTTACTAGTAAAGTGTAGTATTATTACTACAAGTGTGAGCTTAGCTCCACTTTACTTAGTAAGGACTCTATCTCTCTTTCTTCTCTTCATAAGTACTACAGTATTTATATACTGCACTGTGAGTTTTACTCCAAGTACTATAAAGACTTATCTTTTCTCCCTTTCTTTATCTCTCTTTATTTATTTACATTTACTTGCTAAGGACTATTACTATACAATTAGCAAGGACTCATTTCATCTCATCTTTGTTTATCTTTGTTAATCTCTCATTCATTTCACACTTGTGGCTGAGCCACTTATCATATCTATGGATGCATCTTAAGTCATATGACTTTGTTGATTGCTGCACAATCATCATTGATCTATGAACCTTATTTACTAGTACTATCTTTGGCACTCTGGTTTTGTATAAGTAGTTGAAAGACTGGCAGTATTAGACCCCAGTCTTGTCAACTTCACAACCTAGGGATTCTCCTTTACTGTGCTTGACCTAAGCTCATTACAAACTTGCTTCACTCCTAAGAACTAAGTCTAAGATCTCTAAGTCACTCTAAGTGTTGCTGAGACATCCTAAACTCATCACTCTGGATCCTTGTTTATTCATCAGTGGTATCATCCTCATCACTACCTCATTGATCCCACTCTTCATTGTCATCAGGAATGGTTACTATGCTTATCAAGTGCATACCAACTACCTTGTTACCAGGGGTATTGTTATTGCAAACCTTCCCTAATACTGTCCAATAGGCCACTCTTAGCAGATAGAGTGCTGTAGAATAGCTCACTAATCAAGTAAGCAATCTTCTCCTCCCCTTTCCCTTCATATCACATCATTAGCTTCTCCCAAGTGTCTTTTGATATTGTTGTGTATAGCACAGTATTGAGGGGCTCATTACTGAGCATCAACATAATTTGTGTGTGTCACATTCATGGTTGACCCAGTTGCCATAGTTGGGTGATGTGTTGGCTGGGGCCTTATTGGAGCCACTGATGATAGGCCATGCACTTGAAGAACCATTTTGGTGCAAAATTTCCAGAATGTGAAAATTTCACTGTTTTCTGTGAGGAAAGGTATGTTGTAGAACTTGCTCAAGGCTTTTGCATTTGAGCTCACTGCAGTGCCTGCCATTGTGGTGGCACATCCAGTTGCTGGTGCAGGAGTCTTGCTTGTTGAGGCTGCTGCTGACATGGTGTGTAAAGTGTGGGGGTGCAAGTTTGTCTTGAAGGTGGTGCTGTTGGATTTTGTCTGCTATTTATGCCACTGAGCAGTTCCCATTGCTATATCCCCTTATCCACACCTTATCCTGCCCCCCCCCACCCCACCTACATCTAATCATATCCATCTTATCTCCCCACATCATCTCTTACATCTTATCTGGCCATGCTCTCCTCCTACTGCTTTTAGCAACCTCTTTGCCTTCCCCTTTGGAGTGGAGTTACAACTCAATAGTTTCATCCCCATATCTACCTTTCCTTCATCATCTTCATCTCTCTCTAAGTCTTTCTACTTCTAAGAAAGCATCTGTCTGACAATCTGTGCCCTCATGTCTGGTGCCTCTCCCTTCATGGCTCTGCTCTTCCCAACCCTCTGTCTCCTCCTCCTCTTCCCAATACAATCTGTCATTGTCCTCCTGTTTGTCTTAGTTGTCAGCCCCTTCCTGCATCAAGAGGTGCTTGCTCAGTTTCAATAGACCTCAGGTCTCATAATCTATTGAAGGAGGTTGCTTGGAAAGAGCAAGGCCAACTGTAGAAAGAAGAGAATTGTATTCTCAGTCTCTTTGTAGAAGACTGAGGGAAAAGAAAACTGTGCAAGAGAAAGTAACAGGTCCATCCATATCATCCCTGAGTCCCATGAGAGGTCCATGT
Source organism: Albatrellus ellisii (assembly GCA_003314395.1). Taxonomy (NCBI): domain Eukaryota; kingdom Fungi; phylum Basidiomycota; class Agaricomycetes; order Russulales; family Albatrellaceae; genus Albatrellus; species Albatrellus ellisii. The sequence continues at coordinate 6,505 of QLPN01008347.1, forward strand.
GGTGCAGCCATGCAGTCATGCATTCACAGTCACATGTGTTCACTGTTGCACATTGCTGTTGTGGAAAAATGGGCAGGCCACAAACAACAAATATAGCATAGCACAGAATAAATATGCATTGCAGCAAAGGAAGACAGTGGCAATGATAAGGGGTATTCCCTTGAGGAGACAAAGCAGTGGGCCAAGGGGCCACATCTGATGAGAGAAAATGACAAGGTGTACAGATGAGGGTACACAAGATAGATGAGAAGTTGCTACAAGAGACAGGTATGTCAGAAAGGAGGTAGAGTAGCAGACAAGATACATACCTCAGCAGTAGATAAAAGTGCTGAGGTATGTGGATGAAAAATGAGAGGTTTATACAGTTCAGCTACAATAAAGTTAAAAAGGAGCTCAACTATAAAACCAAAAGATAGATCCCAACAAAGGGAAAGAGAGAGTGATGTGATCTGCAAGAGACTAGACAAATACTAATATGGATAAGTATGATCAGTGTCATATAGTAGATAAGATTGACAGCTGTTAACTCCAACAAGATGGTGGTAGATAAGGTAGATACTGGTAGATACATGTTACTGGTACTATGAATAAGATTGTGTTATAGTAAATTTTATAGCATTCCTGGTCCAAATGGTTGTTAGGAAGATCTTCAATGCCCCACTAAATGGTAGACACCCTAGCACTGCTTGCTGAGGCAATATAAGGCCTGGTGCTGCAGCTGAACTATGAAGAATGGAGAACTATAACAGTACAACACTCTCTTGAGTGAGGAGGGGGGGGGAATGATGGTTTTTGAAACATGAGATGAGATGTGAGGAGAATAGGGAGGAGTGAGGTCACTGATAGAGAGATTTATACAATTGTGAGGCACATGCCAAACAGTGAGGTCACAACTGTGAGATGAGAGAAGAGGATGGCTAACACTGAAGATGAAGTCATGCTGGTAGGTGGATATCCCAGATGTATAAAGCTAAAGAGCTATCTACATACAAGTACACTATATATAGTAAAGGAGTTGGTGCACAGACCATGTGCTGTCACTATAGGGCAGGCATATGTAAGTAAGATGCACAGCATCTGTGAGAAGCTTTGTAATGTAGTGTGGGAAATGTAGTCATACAAGTATAGTAAATGGCTTGATGACAAATAGGATATGAGTCATGATATATCTGATAAGATGAGATACAATGTGTAGTACAGATCTTGAGCAATAAGATCAAAAGAAATTGTAAAATGTATAGAAAAATAAGTACATCCTGACAGATCCCTCTCTTTATCATCATCAGAAATGTCTACATCAACTACATCAATCACCCCATTACCAGGAGCACTTCATTAACAAATCCCTAAGACCATCCAATAGGCCACCTTAGCACCCACACTCTGTCATTTGTGAGATGGCACACACTTTCCCCCTACTTACAGCTGGTCTGTGCACATCTCTTACAGGTATTTAGGGTTCTATTGGGTCACATTACTCTTTAGTTGACTTCCTAGTCCTCTCCCCCAGTTTGGATTGGTCTACATTCTTTGTTTATATCTATTCTGCAATCCTATTGGCAGCTCTGGCCTTTTTGGCCCCTCTTCCATCCCTCTTTCCTCATGCCCACACACTCTCTCCTCTTTAGATAGAGTGACCTCACTTAGGTGAGTGCTGTGCCAAACATTGTGCTTCAACAGGAAGGTTTATATATGCAAAGGAAATAGAGTTTGAGTAAATGGTGCAAGGTTTGAACTCAGAAGGACAATAAGAGAGTAACAGAAGTAGAACAAAGGAGTGACCTAAATATAGAATGACATATGAAGATGAGTAACACAGATGATGTGAATGACAGAATGTGAGAGCAACAGTATGTGAGTCACAAACATTAATAATAGGAAAGAGGAAAAATATAAAGGAAGCAACCATGGTGACAACAGTAACACCAGAGATGAGGCAGATAATCAACAATACCCTGGTCCATTTGCTTCAACATGCCTTGCTATTCTTCAAACCACCTTTTGTGCAAGACTTTTCCAAGTGCTCCACAGCACTTCCCCACACAGCATCTTTGAATGTCACTGAGTCACCTGCCTGAGATTTGTGATCAATAAGGAACTTGATGAGCTTGGTCTCATCTTTGTTCATCCATTCACATCTAGACCTGTTCAGAAGTGTTGATCTGTGGTCAGACTGAGGAGGACTACTGCAAGTATGCACCATCCTGGTGCCATGTAATATGCAGTTCAAGCTGCCACACACACCATGGTGGAAAGTGTTAGAATGCACAATCACCAAAATAGTGACTTGGCTTGGGTTTGAAGCAAGGACATTCCTTACTCTGGGTGGGTGCACTAACCACTGTGCTACCAGGCCTTGTCTAAGTGAAGTGCTAATAGCATGATGTGAAGCTGTACCTCAGAGACTACTGTAGAGTTGTGACTCTGCTACAAATGTTGTAGCTCTGTTATGAAAGTGTAGTACATGTACAGGGTTGGGAATTTGACCTTGACTTCAACAGCAAGCTCATGGATCTAAACTCTGACTGAAACCTGACATACATGAATGAAAATACAAAGTTGTGCTTTGTAAGTAAATAGGCCCTTAATCATTAATGTTATTCTGTATGTGTGTTGACCCAACTAATCAAGTCTTTGAGATGGGGCTTCAATGAATTACACAGTATTGTGGATAGCTAATCACAGTGCTATCAATGCTCAGGAGTCACTCACTACCTTTGACCAAAATCTTTGAAACAAAATGGAGGAGTTATGTATCTAGAAGTGTTTAGTATCATAACATATCATTAAAAACCATCCCTGAGGGAAATAGTGCACCATTTTTGTGTTCAGGTGGAACCTACACATAGCATGAGAACACTGAAGACAAAGGAGTGATTGGGCTGATGTGAAACAAGACAGGTGACTGTATAGTGGAGGCTCTAGAGAGGATATGTCAGAATTTGGGATCACACACTGCTACTATACTTTTTCTATCTGTTTCTCTTCTGTTCTACTCCACATACATGCAGTAGTGGAGCAAGACTCAAGGGCATAACCCCTCGAGAAGTATGTCTATTGTTTCATCAGTCATCACCACAACAATTACTTTACTATAAAGAAGACTTACTATACATTGAGGTAATGCATCTTGACCTCCTTTTGTTATACTTGTTCTCTTGTTGTTTCTCCAAATCACAGCTTGTTGTTCACATGTTCACCTCGGAGGCCTCAGTATCCTTGTGCATAGGTGTTTGGCTGCTCATGCACACTAAACCCTAACATTAGGTCAAGATTGCTTACTCCAACTCAAACCAACCCTGGCACCCCTGTACCCCAACCCCTTACCCCCATCATTCCACCTTTGAAGAGACAATGTTGTTGTCTACAATGGCCACCCAGTTGGATATCTAGGTCTTCATACATGGAGAATAACTGGAACAGATACCCATCTCAACAGCTTGGGATCTGAAGACCTGGACATCTCTGTTGCCAGCATACAGGCTTATACTCTTGATCCTTCAACTCATAACCAGATTGATATCCCACTTCCTGGAGGTATTTTGACTACCCCAGATACAGCCACTGTCACCCTGTCATCTTTCATCCCAATTCCAACCCCCCCTACTGTTTCTACCATGACCACTGTTGCCCTAAAAGTGCAGTTCCTCAAAATCAACAAACCTGCTGAATCCAATGGAAACAAAAAAGGTTTGAAAGCCTTTTTCCTTGCATGTACTAAGTACCTTTTGGCATATGACACTGTTCATGCATCTAATGTACAAAAAATCTTATTTGTACTGTCATTTATGGCAAAGGGGACTGCCCAGGCTTTTAATGACAGGTATACTATTGCAAACCTTACTGGTGTCACCTTCACTACCTATGCAGATTTTGTCAAAGAGCTCAAGGCTGAGTTTGAGGATCCACATAAAGTATGACAAGCTTATTTAGCTCTTCAACAACTCAAACAAGGGACTCAAACAGGAGAGGAATATAACTCAACATTTTTATCACTTGTTCATTGAGCCACCATTAAACTCTATCCTGCTCTTACTATATCTTCTTTACCTTTTCTTTGTCTCACATCAGCACCTCTGCATGTGCTGAGTTGAGTATCTCTTCTGCTCTCTGAGCTCTCTTCTGACATACCTGCTCTATGCAGCTCTATCTCTCTTCTGTGTACCCTCTACCCTCTGGTACACATCTTCTCTTATCTCACAGATGTGGTATTAAGCTCTGCTCTGTCTTATCAAGGCTGTAGCCTTGTCTCTTTCTATAATGGCCCTTGGGCTCTACTCTTATTAGTTTTATGTCATGGTGTCTGCTTCCCTAGCTGTGCTGCCCAATTTCAACACCAAGTACTATAAAGACTTATCTTTTCTTCTTTTATCTTTATTTATTTATTTACATTTACTTGCTAAGGACTATTACTATACAATTAGCAAGGACTCATCTCTGTTTATCTTTGTTTACCTCTCATGCACTTTGCACTTGTGGCTGAGCCACTTACTATATCCATGGACATGTCTTAGGTTGTGTGATCTCATTGATTGCTGCACAATTATTGTTGATCCATGAACCTTACTTATTTATACTATCTTTAGTACTCTAGTTCTGTATAAATAGTTGAAAGACTGGTGGTCTTAAACCCCAGTCCTGTCAACTTCACAATCTAGGGATTCTCCTATACTGCACTTGATCTAAGCTTGCCACCGTCTTGCTTCACTCCCTAAAGAACTAAGTCTAAGATCTCTAAGTCACTCTAAGTGTTGCTAAGACATCCTATACTCGTCACTCTGGATCCTCATATAGTCATTGGTGGAATTATCCTCATCACTATCTTGTTAATCCTGCTCTTCATCATCATCAGGAACATTTACTATGCTTATCAAGCACACCTCAACTACCTTGTTACCAAGGTTATTGTTATAGCAAACCTTCCCTAAGACCATCCAATAGGCCACTCTTAGCAGAGAGAGCAGCTATCATGGATACACAATGGCATGCATCAAGGGATCAGAAGAAGCTTCATCTCCCCTTTTCTTCTTTTTCTACAAACACTACTACCCCTCAATGAGATCCAGATGCAATGGATGTTGACAGATGCCAACAAACTTCTACTCCTTGACCATGTTTACAGAAGCTAACTGAAGCAGAGAGAGAGAAGCTGAGGAGAGAAGGGAAATGCTTTGCATGCCAACAAGCAGGTCACATGGTGAATCAATGCCTGACAAAAACTACAACTCCATGCATTCAAGTAACAGAAGAAGAAGCATCTTCTTCTATACTTTCTCCACCTATCCCAGCCTCAACTACTCCTTTGTACACACCCCCTCACATTTCCAATCACACTTGCACTCATGTTTCCAATGTCCTTGACAAAGAAGAAGAACAGACAATACCTCCAGCTTATGATGAAGCAGCAGTTCATCATGCTTATGAAACTATATGTGCATTACCAATGGGGGGGAGAGTTGCCTTGTTGGTTATGTCTGAGGATTTTTAGGAAATTCAAAGAATTCTATGCATCTTCAAACAAATATATTGTATCCTGGTGAATTGCTCTATTCTGTAAAATCATCCAATGCACTTTATCTTGAGGTTCAAATCAGCAATCACTACAGAAGCCATGGACTAGAATCACAAAAGGCTCTAATCGACAGTGGAGCCACGAACAATTTCATCAATCATCACCTTGTTACAAAACTTCACATTCCCATGATCCCCCTCTCATGCCCCCACATAGTTCATAATGCAGATAATACCAAAAATCAACTAGGAAGAGCCACACATGAGGCCATTCTCAGAATGAAGGTTCAAAATCATGAAGAAGATGTAAAATTCTTTGTCATTGATCTAGGACCTGATAATATCATTCTAGGATATCCTTGGCTTAAAGCCCATAACCCTGAAATCAATTGGGTTACATTGAAGGTTTCTTTCACCCATTGTCAACCTGCTTCATGTTGTGCTGGATCTAGGAGATTGTTGTCAATTAGATAAATTAAATTATGGAAATACCAGATGAAGAATGGATTTGACAAATGACTCAAGCCACAGAACTTGCTGCTGCCACTATTCCCAGGCTAATGGTTATACCAAACTGTTATCAAGAATTTACCAAAGTATTTTCAGAAGAAGCATCTCATTCTCTTCCTCCTTTTAATGATTGGGATCATACCATCGATCTCAAACCTGATGCTGTCCCCAAAAACAATTGCAAAATTTATCCTTTGATGAATTCATCAAATGCAATCTGTTCAGAAGGATTCAAAGATATGACCACACAAGGTTATATTCAAGATTCAAAATCTCCTTTCACATCTCCCTTCTTCTTTATCAAGAAGAAAGGTGGCCTGTACAAGATGATCATCAATTGAATAGTCTTACCATCAAAAATCAATATCTGAATCAAAAAGGGAGACAAATGGAAGGCCACCTTCAAGACTAATAGGGGGATGTCTGAACCTCTTGTTATGTTTTTTGGACTTATGAATTCCATTTTCTGTGATCTTCTAGATATGGGGAAGGTTTTCATTTATATGGATGACATTTTAATTGCCACAGTGATGATAGAAGAGCATTATCAACTAACCAAACTTGTTTTGCAAAGACTTGCTGATCATTCTCTTTATCTCAAACCAGAGAAATGTGAATTCAAAAAGGAACAAGTTGAATATTTGGGACTTATCATTTCAGCAGGTCAAACTGCTATAGACCCAGTTAAGCTACAAGGAATTCAAAATTGGCCAGTCCCTATGAAGTTGAAGGAAGTGTGTGCCTCTCTAGGGTTTGCAGGATTCTATCAACATTTTATCCACAATTTTTCACATCTCATGCAACCCCTGCATGACCTTACCAAGAAAGATATCCCATGGCATTGGGATCAACAACAACAGGATGCATTTGACCTTTTAAAGGCCAAATTCCTTTCTTCTCCTATTCTTATCTCTCCTGATGTGATGAAACCATTCCAATTGGAATGTGATGCATCAAAATGTGCTTGTGGGGCAGTTTTGTCCCAAAGAGGGGAAGATGGCTTATGGCATCCTGTTGCTTTTATGTCAAAATCATTTTTGGAAGCTGAATGAAATCATGATATTTATGACAGAGAATTACTTGCCATCATCAAATCATTAGAAGAATGGTGACAATACCTTGAATGTGCCCCTCATTGTATTACTATTCTCTCTGATCATAAAAATCTCGAAGTATGCCCAAAAGCTGTCATGACAACAAGCCAGATGGGCCTTATATCTAACCCACTTTGACTTTCAGATCAAACACATCACTGGCTCAAGAGCTGGTTGACCCAATGCATTATCACATCAACTGGATCATCATGATTTCCATCATGATAATGAAGATCAAATCATCTTAGACCCTTCTCTGTTTATCCATCCCATTTTGACTAGCATCATGAATAATGCCTTCTTTCCTCATATCCAAGCCTGTACAAATTGGGATGATGAGATTCTGGATATATTGCACATTCTCCAAGCTAATGTTTCTAGTCCAGCAAAAACTCAACTTTTGCAACATTGGATGATTGAATGGGGGGTAATTTATTACTCTGGATGCCTTTATGTCCCAAAAGATGACATGCTAAGACGAGACATCATCCAAAGTTTACATCTTACCCCCACCACAGGACATCCAGGAAGACTCAAAACACTTGATCTTGTACAATGCACCTTTTGGTGGCCAAAGATGAGGAAATTCATATTTGACTTCATTGATGGATGCCCCATCTGTCAAGGATATAAAAACTTACCAAACAAAACTCCCATTCCCCTTTTTCCTATCAAACCAGAACCAACAGCCAACCTATTTTCCACAGTTTCTATGGACTTTATTGTCCAGCTTCCATTATCCCAGGGCTATGATGCCATAGCAGTTTTTATGGATCATAATGTAACCAAGATGACCATGATCATTCTGTGTCATTCTTCAGTATCTGCTGCCCAAACAGTGGATCTTTACAAAAATCACATTTGGAAAAGGTTTGGCTTACCATGTCATATCATCTCAGATCATGGACCTCAGTTTATGGCTAAATTCACAAAAGAACTATGCCAGAAACTGTCCATTACTCAAGCTATGTCTACTGCCTACCATCCTCAAACAGATGGACAAACTGAATGAATGAATCAAGAATTAGAACAGTATCTGCATATGTTTTGCACTGCCAGACAAGATGACTGGTCTAGTCTTCTTACAGCTGCAGAATTTGCTCATAATTCCCATATTCACTCCACATTGAAATATTCCCTGTTCTTTCTCCTTATGGGATATCATCCCCACACTCAACCTGCTATTCTGGTTTTATCTTCTCTTCCATCAATTTCTGAAAGACTAGTTCTTTTACAGACAATTCAAAAATAATTAGCAGCAGCACAATCTATCACTCACCAGACATGGACTTCTCATACAAAGCATCCTTCATATCAACTCCATGACTGAGTTTGGTTAGATGCAACCCACCTCTCCTCCACCTTCCCTTCCATGAAGCTAGCTCCAAAGAGATATGGGCCATTCCCTATCTCTGCCATCATCAATCCAGTAGCTTACCACTTATCCCTCCCTGTTCATTGGAAGATACATCTGGTCTTCCATTCCTCTCTCCTCCATCCATATGCTGAAACAGTGGCTTATGGACTGCATCACACACCATCACCTCCTGATCTTATAGAAGGTAAAGAACATACCAAAGTTGAAAATATCCTCCAATCACAGTATTACCAAGGTCACCTTCAATATCTTGTACACTGGAAGGGATACCCCTCTACAGAAGATGAATGGCTTCTATGCAAAGATCTGAAACATACTTTGGAGATTGTAGTGTCATTTCATTCATGTCATCCTTCTGTGCCCTGTCCATTCATAATCTGACTCCCACCTTCTCTAGTTCCCCTTAAAAGGACTTGAGGAGAGACTATAAACTGACATCTCTTTCATGACCTTTGTGATTGACATCCTCCTTATTATTTATATCCTCCTCATTGTTGTGCTCTTTGCTTGGTATACTATCTGATTGTCTGACACTATCAAATCTGCCAATTTACTGTAAAAATGTCCTCCCCCTCTCCTTCTGTTTCATCTGTTATTCCTCTCTCTCCCTCTCATTGTTGCCCCACACCTGATGCTTTTGTCAGGCTACCCACACATAATCAATACATCTTTCACAACCAATCTCCTATTGAACCCCTTTCTCCTTCTGACTCTCCCATTCAATGACCCTCTCATAGTAGAGGATCATCAAACTTTTCAGACTCCTCTCTTTATGCCCATCTGCCACCCCCAATCCCCATTGTCACACCTCCCCCAGCTCTACCAGCTCATGATTATCACATATATCAAGACTGGGACTGGGCAGATACCTATATGGCTACATTTCATGCTCTCAATGCCTTGCAGGTTTACAATTTTGATACCATACAAGCCATTTCTACACATTTAACATTGAGACATCCCATCACTCCATGCTTTTGTGACCTTTGTTTTGATCATAGGCCATTGCCTCCTCCTATCATTGCTGCCCCTGTATCTGCTCAGATCTTTCATGACCTTCCCACCAACTACTTCTTTGACACCCTCGCCCTCTTCCACACATCTCCTGACCCCACAATACCCATCAAAGAAGTCAACCTATAATCCAATACAATTTGCAGATTGATACAAATATCCAATGGCTCAGCCTACTGAAGCAAACTGCCTAGACCCCATCTGACATGCCTACTATCTGATGAGTTCACACATATAATGTTGACCTTCCCCACTAACATCCATCTTGATTGTGTGGCCAGGCTTCTTGATGATGCCAGTGTCACAGCAGACATTGATTGTTATTGGGGTTGGTTTCATTATGTAGGAGCTTTGGAAGCATTCCCAACTCATCTTACCCACCTCCTCTCTTGACAGCATTGGGGTCTGGGTGAAATATTGAATCACCTTCTTAACACTAATGCCAAAGACAGATTACATCCTCATATGTCACATGGATATATTGCACATCTCCCCAGTCCACCACCTCCACCCATACCCACATCATTACCCCCCTTAGGAGATGTCATGAATCAGTTGCAAGGCAGAGCAAAGGAAAGATGACAAGCATGTCAGTCTACTCCCATCATCTGTTGGAACTGCCAAAGAGTAGGTCACAAGAGGAGTGAGTGTTTAGCTCCCCATCATATTGCACAATCCATCAATACCCCTCACCCTTTCCCCTCCAACAAGACTTACCTTTGTTGCCCCAAGTGCAACAAATGGGATACTCATCTTATATTGTGCATAAGGGGACAAGTGCAGCAACATGTCAATAAGGCTGAGAATGGTTATGGGTATGATGGATATGAAGGGAACAATGCTGACACATACAAATAGGATCCTTTTTCAAGGCAAAAAAGGTGTAGGAAGGGGCTATTGTCAGGATTCAGGATCATGCACCAGTACTATACTTTTTCTATCTGTTTCTATTCTGTTCTACTCCACATACATGTGGTAGTGGAGCAAGACTCAAGGGCATAACCCCTCAAGAAGTATGTCTATTGTTTCATCAGTCATCACCACAACAATTACTTTACTATAAAGAAGACTTACTATACATCAAGGTAATGCATCTTGACCTCCTTTGTTATACTTGTTCTCTTGTTGTTTCTCCAAATCACAGTTTGTTGTTCATGCATTCACCTTGGAGGCCCTGGTATCCTTGTGCATAGGTGTTTTGCTGCTCACACACACTAAACCCTAACAGGATACAGGAGTGGCAATGAGAACAAGCAATGAAAAGATGGGAGAAAGATCATGCCTCCTAAGAGACCAGTATGTGAGGTTTAAATATGGTACAAGAGTGGAGGAATGCATGTGCAGTGAGGCAGAAAACATGTGTTCAAATCTATCATATGAAAAGGAGGAAAACACAACATGACACAATGGGGAATGACATATGTGTTGATTTTTACCTATCTTAGGATGCTGGACATACTTCCATATCCTTATCTCTTTCTATCTTTACAGTTCAGGCTCCTCTCTAACTCTATTTAGCCTTTACTATATCTTCTTTACCTTGCCATCTCCTCACCTCAGCACTTCTGCATGTGCTGAGGTGAGTATCTCTTCTGCTCTCTGAGCTCTCTTCTGACATACCTGCTCTATGCAGCTCTCTCTTTCTTCTGTGTACCCTCTACCCTCTGGTACACATCTTCTCTATCTTACAGATGTGGCAGTTGTGCCCTCTCCTCTTGTTCTGATGGGCTTTAGCCCTTCTCTCAGTCTCAATCTGTTTTGGGCTTGATGCCTACTTCATTTATGTCATGGTGTTTGCTTCCCTAGCTGTGCTGCCCAATTTCAACAATATGTAGGTGGGTGGGTGCATGACATGTTGGCAGATAGGGGAGATGAAACTGGTAAGTAAGCCAATGGGTAACATGAGGCTGGGTTTTGAACTGTGTGAGGTGGCAGCTGGAAAATTTGCACATTGCAGAATTAGGTCATGGGCCCCCTGGCAACCATAGATGTGGTAAACAACTTGAAGTTAGTACTGGGTCGTTGGCCGAACAAGGCACACACATGGCAGTAATTCCCAGTTAGCCGGAGATAGTCAATCCAAGGTAGTGTTGCCGCAGCGTGAGTTGAGGTGACGTTGAGGTCGGCTAATTCCACCTCAACGTGCCTTGAGGTACCTTGAGGTGGATCACGTAAGCATACCACACACAGCCTTGGGATCAGTTGTGTGCCAGTGTGCCAAAGTGGTGTCGATAAGATTGTATTAGACACAGGTACATAGATCGATAGACACTAAAGCTATTGTACATGAATTCTAGGACTTTCCTTCACACAGAAGCCGGGTCAACTCCTCAACTTGACCAGTTGCGAGAAGCTTGTGGACTGTAGCGGACAGTACTGGGGAGGAACATCAACGACCGAGATCTCATTATGTTCCCGAGGACCCAGCCATCATTAAAGTCAAGTCTTTCTCCCTTGAAGGAAAACTTGAGGATCTCCATCATGCTTGGGGAGAGATTGGAGTGTCAGAGAGTATCAGTTTCTTTACTCGAGGAAAAAACGTGCTCGGAGGGAACTGCTGATGCCTGAATGGGGAGAATATCCATTGCAACATGGTAGATAAGATTGTGTTTCGATCTTTTCGCCTGAACAAATACTGTAAGCCATATTGAAATCATTGAGTTGTGGGTGAGATCTTACGCACCGGCCAATAGAAAAGAAGATCGATATCTTCCAGAATTTCTGGATCGTCGATCACTCCCTCGTCAATATACCTCTTCCAATGTTCCTCAACTACTGCTCAGTCCACTGCAGCCCTGTTATCTCGCAATCTTGTTGTGGTCCAGATGTACTTGAGATCGTAGATGATGCCGGTATGGTCATAAGGATTGGAAAGCGATCGCTCAATAGTTTTGATATGGGCAAGATACTTATTTCCAGGTCCCTGTCTTGCATCTGTGTAGCCTAGTGTCGAGTAGACTGAAACCAGGCCAGAAAACTCAGAGAGAATAGTAAAATAACAAGTATGTGTATACGCGACGGAGCGCGTCTACATCGCGTGATGGGAAGGGAACATGTCGTGCCTTAAAATGCCTCGACTCAAGGTGACCTTGAGGTACCTCACGCTGCGGCAACACTAATCCAGGGCACAGTAACAGTAAAAGGGTAGCGAAGCGTGAGAGGATCTCACTGCCCGCCAGACAGAGCCGTAGGCTTCGCTGACATGCCGGGTCCGTGCATTGCTTCGAACTCACATGCCTAAAAAGCTACACACTGCATATACATCAATTCTTTGTATTTATCTAGTTTTATATTGTTTCTAGGGATCTATCACATCGCCGTGAAGGGCATAAGTGCAACCTTCTACTGTCTCAGAAGACTCGGCAAACGTGCACCCATGGCTAGGTCAATCCAGATTGGTCAGAATGGATAGGACTAGTACTAGTACTAAATCCAATAGGCCGTTCCTGCAGCTGAGGAGTCCAAAAACACATTCGATAAACGATCATATGATCAGCCGTGGCACGTGGTCCGCATAAGTAACATCCGTCACTCACGGCACTTGTCTTCTCTCGCTGACGCCATCCGTATCTTGCCTCTCTCGTACACGTGTATTACCCAAAAACGATGCCTTGCATGCTTCTGCTAAGCATACCATATCATTCATTTCAGACGATACTGGTTCCTGACCTTTTTTTTTTGCCTTTTGAACCGCGATAACATCTCGCTCCTCTGCGTTCCGGTTTCCCTCCTTGCAGCTTGACGCTCTCCAGCATGAACGCAGACCAAATGGCGCCTGACGTCGTCTCGCAGTCAAATGATGACTCGGAAGCCAAGCAGCAGGCATCTGGCAATATCGCAGAGATTGTCGATGACACCGTCACTACGAGAGAGAAGATTAGCGCATACTTCACCATCGCAGCAGCAGCGTTCGGGCTCATTAGTGATGGCTGTAAGATCACGAGTTGGTCGCATGTTGCTTCTCAAGCTGATTGCCTCAACGTCTGGCCTGTATTGTAGACCAGAATAATCTCATGACTATGTCAAATGTTTGACGTTATCCTTCTATTACATGTTTTGCCAGCTGACGTTTCATTTGAAAGGTTGTTTTCAAGAAGTTATATCCGAAGCACTACACATCTGCCGTGTCAACCAGGGTTTCTAACGCGTTGCTTGTTGGTGAGATCTCCGTAAAAGATGCACAGCAAAGTAATTTTGCCCTAGTATTGACTGATGAGGTGTCTAGGTGCTATTATTGGTCAAATTATTGTTGGTTTCATCTGTGACCGAATGGGGAGGAAAGTTGCCCTTGTGTTTACAACTTTACTGATTGTCATTGGTGCCACGTTGGGGACGGCCGCCCATGGTGTCCACGGGAGTGTGCATGGCTTGTTCTGGTTTCTGACATTTGCACGTGGCATCACTGGTATTGTAAGGAACCGGTGCCTTTCGCGTTAGGAACTTCTAAGCGCTTCATATCGTCCCTTTGACAGGGTGTCGGTGGGGAGTATCCTGCTTCGTCGACCAGTGCTAGCGAAGCTGCTAATGAGAGGATGGTCAAGAACCGCGGTCCTGGTGAGCGCTCTCACAGTTTATCCATGGTTCAATGACTCAGCTTGGTCTATCAGTCTTCATCATGGTTACGAATTTTGTTCTTTCAGTAAGCCCTCTCTTCAGACACTATATAGTACGTATTCCTCAGGCAGATCAAACAGTTCGGCGGACCTCTCGCTGTCTTGACTTTCCTCATAGTTCTTTCTGCGGCAGGAGAAGATCATCTGTCTACAGTCTGGCGTGTCTGTTTTGGGATCGGAATCCTCCTTCCTCTGACTGTGTTTATATTCCGTTTGAGGATGATGAGTTCTCGACTTTATCGGAAGGGCGCTATCAAACGTAAGCGCCCATTATACTTCATGAGGCGTGGATGATGATGATGATGATGATGATGATGATGATTTGTACAGGCCATGTTCCCTATAGTCTCGTGCTGAAGCGGTATTGGCGTCCTTTGATTGGTACATGTGGTGCATGGTGCGTAACACCTCCCTTGTTCGAAGATATTTCAAATTTCTAAAAACTACTAAAAGGTTTCTTTATGACTTCGTGAGGCATTCATTTCCGTGGTAGTATAGAGCCATATTTTTTATATGATATTTGTTTTCTGCTTTAGGTGACTTTTCCGAATGGCGTTTTCTCAGGAACTATCATATCAAGTGTGATTCACAATAGTGACATCAAAAAGACTGCAGAATGGCAACTTCTATTGGGTGCTATCGCCCTTCCTGGCGTTTTCGTTGGCGCCTGGCTATGCAATCCACTCGGACGACGTAATACGGTTAGTGTTATGTAATGTACACTTTGTTCTGTCTGACTTGGGAACAGATGATTCTCGGGTTCAGCGGATATTTAGTGTTTGGTAAGATCATTCTGGACCATGCGTTCTTCATCTGAGCGGTGTCGAATTAGGTTTAATCATTGGGCTCGCATATGATAAGATCACTCATATTATACCATTATTTGTTGTCTTGTAAGCGTTTCTATCCCTGGTCAGTTCTTGATTAACGCCCAAGCGCAATGATAGCTACGGTCTGATGCAGTCATTTGGCAACATGGCGAGTTAATGGCCACACTGCTACTTCTTGTTTATCGACGTCTTGTTACAGGGTCCCGGTGACATGTTGGGACTGGTCAGCGCGGAGTAAGTTTTTGAATTGCGTCGTTGACACTGGATTCGCTCATGAAGAACAGGTCTTTCGCAACCCCCATCAGGTGAGAGCATCGCAAAGAGTGCTACTTGCCATAAATCAGGCTCATACGTCAACCAGAGGAACATGTTATGGACTCTCTGCTGCAGTCGGCAAGACTGGTGCGGCAATAGGCACACAGGCCTTTACGCCGATCCAGAATAATTTAGGGAAAAAGTACATACCAATGGTATTCTTTGTCTGTGGCACAGTTGACTTGGGTTTCCGTTAATTTAGGTGGACATTTATCATCGCCGCCATCTGTGGAGTGGCAGGTATCTTGGTCACTTACTTCTTTGTGCCTGACATGACGGGAATAGACCTAGCGGACGAAGATGTGCGGTTCATGGAGTACCTAGCGGAGAATGGATGGGAGGGAGAAGTGGGGGAAGATGACGTGCAGAATCTAGTAACGAGCGAGACGTTGAGTGGGAGTGTTTCAAGCAAGTAGTATTATACTAGTATACCATCGAATATATCTGCCACTACAGAGTCATCGGTTGTCGGAGTACTAAATGAGAGTCCAATGGCTACGGTCCGCATCCCTCGCGTTCTCGCCGCGTCGCATGTCTTTCCGCCATGTCCTGCGCTCGTCTTCCCCCCTCCGCTGTCGATTCCCTCCCCCTCTCCTCGTAACACCACACAGGCGCGTGGCCAACCGTCATCTACAACTTGCTCGTCAGTTGAATCACGGTGCCCAAGCACACGATGGCATGGGCGTCACGTCCCAACTCAAGTTATCCCGCAGGCGCAAGTCTTCCGTTTCAGCTGCATCTACTCCAGAAGAAGAGGAAGAGGCTCTGGACCTGTTCGAGCCAAGCAAGACAGAATTGTACTTGCAGTCTCTCGCAACGTCTGGCCGTGACCCGACCCTTTCTGATCTCGAGCGGCTCAAGCCCGTCGATTGTCCGAGTCCAGACTCCCCAATATTCTCGGAGCGATATAACGCTCTCGTCGACTCTTTGTGCCGCTCTTTCAGCAACAATCAACTTCGCCAGTTCGTCATACATTATGGGCTTCTTCCCCACTTCTCTACTCGGACACGCAGAAAAATGCAGTACGCGGAAGCCATTATGGAGCAACAATGGGGTTGGCCGTCACTAAAAGAAATCGAGCGGAAACATCGAGTCCAAACAGAATTGGTTACCCGAGGTACTTATCCTATTCCTTTAGTTCTTTAAACTCATCGTCAATGTCAGTCATCAGCGTTTCCTCTCAATCCTAGCCAGCTGTTCCTCATCCTTGGCAAAGGTCAGTCGTAGTCTCTAATTCCTCTACAATGTATCAATCGATACATGCCTGGCAGATGGGATCGACTTGTTTCGATTATCAAAGCGTCATAATGTTCATATATCTTTGACTCAAAAGCCACTTGCCCTTCGTGCCGAAGGACTCTTGTCAGCAGTGGAAGGCGTCGGAGAGTATATCTCTGAAGTGAGAAAGGTGTGTTCCCAATTATACTTTCTCCCCTCGAGACTTCACTGTTTTGCCACAGAACATCACGCGCGAAGAGGTTGAGGTCCCTACCAAGTTGTCTATTCGTGAGGACTTGATTCAAAGTATATCTCGCGTGTCGGGCGCATTCGTAGAGAATATCGGCGCCAGTGGCATGGTAAGACAGCAGATGTACTCAATGGTCGATTGATGACTCATACACTTCATAGGTCCAGATATATGCGAAGAATGCAATGGGATTCAATATTGCAAAACGACTTATCGTGCATGCAGTCTCTGAGGTCTGTAATGACAAAGTTCTCGGCTAATTCGAGTCTTGATTGTTGGCTGACGTTTATGACAACAGACAAATGCTTCCAATCATTTGTTAGCTCACCTTCCTCCCGACTCTGCGACATTGTCACCGCCGTCGCCTCCACAGTACTCGCTATATCCTTTTTTCCCGTCGGGCTCATTCCCATGGATGATGAGCACGGGCAGAGCTTTCAGGTGGCGCCAAGTCGTTGAGTGGTTTGGTGTTACAGAAGGCAACCAAAACAATGTCAGCGGTTTATCTGCGGCAGGGGTTGTTGTAAACAGCAGCGAGTAAGTCATTTTCACGACCGTTGGATCTTATGCTCATCATATTCGTTAGCCAGCGTATGACGTTGAGAGATGCTTTGCTCAATTCCATATCTCCAACTCCGCAAACAGGCGAGCAGTACAAAAGAGCAGTTTCTGCGGCGTAAGCAACCTGAACTTCACCAGTACTTGGCATTTATCTGATTTGATGCCTTTCAGGACTGGTCATTTATTGTATGCCCCAATATCTACCACTGACAAAGTCTCGCTTGCTCCCCCCTTCTCTAGAAGCCTGTCTCATGCAGAGGTCATTCAGAACATGCTAAGCGACCGAGATAGGACACGGTTCATACCAAGGTTTGTCATACATGTATCTTACACTCATCGTCATATAATTTACGAGCATCCATCGTAGTCTTCCTTTACCCCTTCTACAGACTAGTCCTGCAAATCAAAAGGTTCTACATCGCTTGACTTATTTTGCATTATCGCCCGAACAATTAAATGCGGACACAACTATGGCAATGAAGCCTTACAAGACAACATTCGTTCAATTTGAACTCTTATTATCTACCCTGACCCGTACTAGAGTTGGCCTTGATGATACAGAGGAACATCTCACCCCAAACACCGATGCTGCACGATGTACCAAAGGCCTCAAAACTTATATTGACGTGATGATGCCCATGCGGTAATTTCCCCAAGTGATACGCTTCATGGAACAAGGATCACCTGATACCCTCGTTTGTAGCCCAATGGACCTTCGCTTTTCGGTCGAAGATTCCGTTCTCATTGATATAAATGAGCAACCCAATGGATTACAGTCATATATCAATGATTTGCAGACATAGTATGTATTACTGCATGCTATACTGGTGGCTTGATTTCAATACATATTGCAGCTTACTGTCGACGGATACAAAGGCTAAGCAACCTGGGCCCCCGCTCAAGCTCAATTACTGCGACGAGGAATACATTCTTAGCTCCAGTACCACCGTTCGCCAAAATCAAGAAGTAATCCCGTCGAGCGATTTTACAACGGGTAATGTCGTGGTCACTGAAAGCACCCTCGAATTGGAAAGCGGCGATAAGTCCGCCGTATGTCTGGTGCGTGATATCACCACATCCTGATGCCCGCGTTTGCCACTAACATGTCTGTGCGCAGTTGCACTGTGGTGACCATGAGTCTGACGAAAGTTGGAAGACGTTCCTCCGAAGTTGCGACGACCTCACGGCATCTACGTACAAGTCTCAATCTAGGCTACCTGAGACGGCCGGCAAAATCCTATTCTAAGATACCATAAGTAATGTATCATCCAACACCTACCTTAATATGACAGCTACTTTTTGGTATACGATGATGTTGTCACACTTATGAGGTACATGACACTAAGGAATAAGAAGATTGTACATGATATTATGCGCGTTTACGCTGTTTGTTCTCTTTCTCCTGTCGT
>QLPN01008358.1:0-14209 GCA_003314395.1 Albatrellus ellisii
GATAGTGCTGTGCATCATGTGTGTCCATGGCCACCATCACCATTGTATCTGGCATGAGGAATGACCACTCCAGGGACATGGTCCAAAAAGCATGTGGCACATGTACACATAGGGACTGGCAGGGCAACAGACAGTGGTGTGATGGGCAGCTGTGGACCATGCAGGCAGGGTGGTGATGAAGGTGTGGCAGGCAGCACAGGTGGTATACCTGGAGTGGTAGCAGCCTGCAATGGGGCACTTGCAGTGGCAGTCACAGGAGCAGCAGGCATTGCTCACACTTCACAGTTGGTCAGCTTGTCAAAGACAGTGTCTTGAGAGATGACAATGTGATGGGCTGCTCAGTGCTAAGAGCAGCCTATTGGACAGTCTTAGGGAAATTTTGTGATAACTATACCCCTGGTAACAAGGTAGTTGGTATGCACTTGGTAAGTGTAGTAAATGTTCCTGATGACAATGAAGAGAGGGATCAATGAGATAGTGATGAGGATGATACCACTGATGACTAAACAAGCATCCAGGGTGATGAGTTTAGGATGTCTTAGTGACACTTAGAGTGACTTTAGAGATCTTAGACTTAGTTCTTAGAGAATGAAGCAAGTTTGTAGCAAGCTTAGGTCAAGTGCAGTAAAGGAGAATCCCTAGATTGCAAAGTTGATAAGACTGGGGTTTTAAGACTGCCAGTCTTTCAACTACTTATACAAAACCAGAGTTCTAAAGATAGTACAAGTAAATATGGTTCACTGATCAACAATGATTGCACAGCAATCAATAGAGTCATGTGACCTGAGACATGTCCATAATAAGCTAAAGTAGATGTAGCCACAAGCACAAAATGAACAAGAGATAAACAAAGGTAAATAGAGACAAGATAGGATGAGTCCTTGCTAATTGTATAATGATAGTCCTTAGCAAGTAAATGTAATTAAAGAAAGAAAGATAAAAGAAGAAAGAAAGCTTTATAGTACTTGGAGCTAAGCTCACACTCTAGTATGTAAATACTAACATACTATATAGCAAAAAGAAAGAGTGTCCTTACTATAAGTAGGAGCTAAGTTCAACAACTGTAGTTAATACTACACTTATAGTAAGTAAGATAAAAGAAAAGAAAAAGAAAAAGAAAAAGAAACACATTACAAGGTGCCAAAGCAAGTGCCTCATAACACTCAGTCCCAAAACTTCCAGGCTTTAGAGCCTGGTTTGTACCCAATGAAGACCATAGTGGACATGCAAGGATCCAGCTTGGTTCATCACTCTGCAGGGATTGCAATGTATGTGAGACACCTGAATGTTTGTAAGTATGAAACATTGGGGATGTGGCCATTGTGCCAGAGTTGATGCAGTGAGACCCAGTCATGGGCACATTGAGGTGTGCAGTTGTATATCAGGACCGAGACCTGCAAAGCATGTTCCCAGAAACCTCATGATATGTATGCTCCATGCAGTAGAGCAAGAGAGGAGTTGATGATGGTGTGGTTCCTGTTGACGATTGACTGCTTACTAATGTACTCCTTCCTTTTTCGTCTTGCTACTGTACACATACCTCAACTCGCACATACACACATACACACGCTTGACTTCCATATTCCCCATGGTCCATGCACCATAGTTGATACTATAAGTAGACTATAGTATCTTCGTACAACAATAAGAACTATTGTCTAGTTCCTCTCCCGCACATGGCCTGTGTTCAACAGGTTATGGGCCCTGCCTGGGCCATCTGCGTCTCCCTCTTACTCATTGCAACTCTCATCTCCACTCTACTCAACTCCCACACATATCTCGTACTCATGCTCCTCCTCTCACACCTCACAACTCCCTCCAACACTGCCTTGGTTCCAAAAATCAACATTGTTTTAGAAGGAACAGAGAATTACAAGCAATGGGCAAATATCATTAAGTCCACCCTCATCATCATGGGAATCTGGTATACCATTGCCAAGGGACCTATCCTACCCATCACATCCTCCGAAAACATCGAAGGCAGTATGCCTGTCATCACTATCACAAATGCTGACCAAATCAAAAGCTGGGAACATGACAACGATGTTGCCAAAGCCGTGATATCTATGCACTGTAGTTCACAACCTGCCGCCATGGTCACTGGAGACTCCATGACAGCATGACAAGCTTGGGAGGGACTAAAGGAAGTGTATGGTAAACAAACGGTTATTGTGGCATTTGTCAACTTCCAAGCGCTATTCACTAGTAAATTTGACATCGGCACCCCGCTCACACCCCAAATCGACGCACTTATCATCGCACAAGATCGCTTGGTCACTTTGGGAGTCGAAGTCAGTGAGCAAAACATGTGTTTTCTACTTCTACACACACTCCCTCCTTCTTGGAGCCACTTCTCTTCTGCACTACTTGCCTCCTCCAACCTAGCCCACCTCGCCATCGGAAACATTCACGGTCGCATTTTAGATGAAGAAGCATGTACCAAACCTCGCTCCACTCTCGCAGCCTTCACCACAACCCGCAACACTGACGGACGACGCAACAGATCGTTCTGTTCTCACTGCAAGCGCCGCAACCACATGATCGATACTTGTTGGGCATTGCATGGCATGCCTGCAGATGTTAAGGCATGGTTGGATAAACAAGATGCAGACCGGAACAAAGGGGAAGGAACCAACATACCTAGTTCTGTAAACACCATGTCTGCCTTGCCTGTCTCTGATAACATCGATGCTTGCTACTATGATGGGGGACCCTGGATGCTCGACTCTGGTTGTACAGACCATATTTCTCCACATAAAAACAATTTCGCTATGTACTCCGGCACGCCACAACGATCTGTCACGGTCGGTAACGGGTCGCTCATACCATGTCTTGGTCTTGGTACCTGTCTGCGGAGACATACACTGCCTGATGGATCCACTGTCCAGCTGTCCCTTAATGGCGTCTTGCATGTTCCTACAGTGTTGAGTCATTTCCTGTCCATCAGCAAACTCGATGTGCTTGGTTTTCGTGTTTCCTACTTCGACAGGCACTGTGAAATATTGAAGGATGGCCGCGTCTTCAGCTCTGGTTACCTCAAGAACAGCACGTACTGGGTGACTCTCTCACCGCATTCCTCTGTCCACGCCATGGCTCACCCCACACTCT
Organism: Albatrellus ellisii; assembly: GCA_003314395.1. Lineage (NCBI taxonomy): Eukaryota > Fungi > Basidiomycota > Agaricomycetes > Russulales > Albatrellaceae > Albatrellus > Albatrellus ellisii. The sequence continues at coordinate 3,109 of QLPN01008358.1, forward strand.
GCATCTGGCATGAATGTTTGGGTCACCTATCGGAGGAAGTCGTGTGCCGGATCTCTCAGACTCAACTGACAGGATTCCCCTCTTCCACTCTTTCCCCCGATACTTCTCCCTGCTCAGGGTGTCTCTTGGGGAAGTTCCCCCACTCTCCCTTTCGTATATCTCGCTCTCGGGCCGAGTCCTGCCTTGGCCTCGTACACTCCGACCTCATAGGTCCCATGGGTACTGCCTCAGTGGGTTCGCGTTACCTATATTTTGCCACATTCCTGGACGACCACTCAGGTTTCGGCCTCGTATATTTCCTCCAGCGCAAGGACCAATTTTCTGATGCGCTTCAGCTATACCTGGCCCACATCCATGCACTCTTCAGTCGCTGGCCACTTGCCATCCACACGGATCAAGGGGGGGAGTACATTGCTACTTCAGTTTCTGACCTTCTTCTTGACCGTGGAGTTGAACACCAACTCACCGTTCCTTACTCCCCTCAACAGAATGGCAGGGCAGAGCGATGGAATCACTCCATCCTTGACCGCTCCCTCAGTCTCCTACACCATGCTGGATTGTCTGTGGGGTTCTGGGAACACACCATATGGACAGCTGTGCACACGTACAATTTATCGCCCATGCGGAGACTGGGCTGGCTTACTCCCCAATCGCGATGGCAGCCCACGGATTTGCCCCCAGACGTCTCCCATCTCCGTGTCTTCAGCTGCAAGGCCTGGGTCACCTATCTGGCACATCAGCACACCAAATGGGATGCCAAGTCTCATCCGCTCACCTTTGTCGGGTATGAGTCCAGCACCAAGGGCTGGGTCTTCTGGGACAGGATGTCTGGCCATCGTGTTGTGAGTCGGGACACGGTTTTCGAAGAAAATGTCTTCCCGGCCCTCGTCACCACCTCTGCTCCCACCATGCTGGACGTCTTTCCGCCACCTCCGCTGCCACCCCCTGCCAATGACAGCAACTCCGACAACGATGATGACTCCGATGATGGTGACAATGGCTCCACTCCTGCCACACCTGCTGCAGTCCATCAGCCCGTCCCTCCTATGGCACCCAATGACTCACCATCGCTGCCTCCTGCTCCCTTGCCACTTGGTGACCCTCTTGCCCCAGTCACTCCTCCTCGCAGCCCTGCTCCTGTCTCTCCACCTCTGCGCGTTCGAGCACACTGCTCAGCTCATCGCGAACACAACGTCAGCCCTCCTGACTCGCCACTGGGAGCTGGTTTTGGCTCTGCCTCGCCCAGTCGTCCTGGTCCACCTGTCCGTGTCATCGATGAGACCTACCCCATTCCCCGTTGCTCCCAACGCGTTACGAGGCGGCCGGTGTGTTTTCATGACAGCACCTACGGGCCGAGAGAGTTTGTTGACATTCTCAGCAAGGGGGGGCTGTCTGACGATGGCAATGACGTTTTCACGATGCCCCATGGCACGCCTTCACTGTCTGCCATTCTCTCCCATGCTCTGTCATGTGACCCCTTAACCTTAAAGCAGGCTCTATCAGGTCATGACGCTGATGTGTGGTGAGGAGCTTGTGAAGATGAATTATCTTCTCTCGATAATCTCCACACCTGGTCCTTAGTTGACCCTCCACCAGGACACAACATCATCGGAAACAAATGGGTCTTCAAACACAAAGCGGATGGACAGTACAAAGCTCACTTGGTGGCAAAAGGATTCACACAGATCCACGGCGTCGACTACAATGAAACATTTTCCCCCATTGCGCATTTCGAGTCCCTACGAACCCTCCTTGCAATAGCCACACTAGAAGACTGGGAAGTCCATTCTATGGACGTCAAATCAGCTTTCCTCAATGGAGACTTAGATGAAGAGATATACATGGAACAACCCCAGGGTTTCGTCACTCCAGGCTCTGAAGGAAAAGTCTGTCAGCTTTCCAAAGTGATATATGGCCTAAAACAAGCCTCGAGGCAGTGGCACCACAAAATGCATGGGTCACTACTCGGTATGTCCTTTGCCTGTTCATACTCAGACTCTGGGATCTATGTCTCCACCACTTCTTCTAAACTGCTCATCATCGTTCTCTACGTCAATGACATCACCATCCTTGGAGGATCCCTGATTGAAGTAGAAGCATGTAAAAGGCAACTACAGGCACTCTTCCAGATGACTGACTTAGGAGAAATAAAGTCATACCTTGGGCTGCATGTCACTCGCGATAGAGACAATTGCTTGCTACAGATCGACCAAGAAACCTATATCGGTGACCTACTCGATCGGTTCCATCTCAATGACTGCAATGCCACTGTCATGCCACTACCAGCCTGGTATAAATCCCACAAAAGCAGATGCCGATTATATCGCCAGCCACTCTCTTCGGTCAGAATATCAACAACTAATAGGCTCACTCTTGTATGCTGCGATAGTATCACGACCGGACATCGCCTATTCTGTTATGAAACTCTCCCAATTTCTTTCCAATCCACTCCCATCACACCTTATTCTGGCGCGTTGATTTGTACTGTGTCGGGCTGAGAGGGGAAAACAACCACAACCACAGCAATTGCTGGAGGGTGCGAGCCATAAAGTTCCCTAGACACCAAAGTAGAGAGTATTAGTAGTTAAGGGCGATAGGGGCGATAGTGCGATTCGACTAGAGCTACTAGATGAATGCGACTTGGGTAATAAACCGATGATATGGCACGATAGGGCGGATACAAAATAACGCAATAGAGAACACGATAGAGAATCCAATGTAGTGAAAACAAAATGCGACGCAGTGGGGAACGCAACGCAGCGCAACGTGATGGAGAACGCAATGGAGAATGCAATGGAGAACGCTACACAACGCAATGATAGACGCAGCTTACGGGGAAACACGCACTTTTCTTGATAATAAGACACGCGGAGGGAAGGTTGATATTTGCCTTTTATTTTGATTATTGGCTTGGACAGGAGAAGAAGTCCAATTGAGGGTGGGGGGGAATCTGGTCATTTTGATGGACAATGTGCTATCTAAATACAAGCCTAGCTCCAAGACTGGAGCACAACAAAACACAACAGAAAATTTACAGTGTAGGGTCGATCATAGGGATATTTGAAATGAAGTGGAGTCTGTATGTGAGCGAATAGAGTATCATACTATTGCGGATAAGCAAAAGAGGAATAGCGCCGATCGCACCAAATGCTGACTTCGCGACTCGTACCTCCATGGTTACATTGGTGGGTCTAGACCATGCCTCGGCCTATTCGTCCTATCCCTCGTCGGCCGACCCGGTATTGTTTTTCTGACGCCTGCATGAATGCGCGATTATAGCGACTGTGGATGATTTTCGCATGCGGCGTGTTAATGTCGCTGTGTTCGCCTGATGTCGCTGATGGTCATTTTCCGGCGTTACGTGCGCGTGATGCTCATCAGCGTCATATCCTCTGCTACCTCAAGGGCACAATCCACCATCATCTATGCTATGGGGGCAAAAGTGACACTAGCATCCTTGGATATTCCGATTCTGACTGGGCTGCCGACAGAGACGACCGGAAGTCTGTAGGTGCTTACGTCTTTCTGCTGGGAGGAGGTGCAGTCACGTGGTCATCCTGGAAACAACACACAGTATCCCTTTCCTCCACTGAAGCGGAATACATGTCCCTCTCGCAAACCGCTGCACAAGGCCTGTGGTTATGCTCTCTTCTACAAGAGATAGGTTTCGAGTTCCCTTCATCATTAATGATATACAGAGACAATAAAGGCGCCATTGATATCGCAACAAACCCTGTAGTCACTCGAGGTACGAAGCACATTGACATATGACACCACTTTATTCGTGACTGTATTGCCGCATGCACCATTTCCATACATCATCTCCCCTCTTCTCAAGTTGTTGCTGATGTCCTTACCAAATCCCTTCCTCTCTCTCTCTTCTCTATTCATTGCTCCAGTCTTGGTCTTGTTGAGTGTGTTTCCAGTAAGGGGGGGTGTTGACGATTGACTGCTTACTAATGTACTCCTTCCTTTTTCGTCTTGCTACTGTACACATACCTCAACTCACACATACACACATACACACGCTCGACTTCCATATTCCCCATGGTCCGTGCACTGTAGTTGATACTATAAGTAGACTATAGTATCTTTGTACAACAATAAGAACTATTGTCTAGTTCCTCTCCCACACATGGCCTGTGTTCAACAGTTCCACCACTCTGCATGACCATTTTGCATGGGGGTGTGAGGTTGTGAACAGTGCCATTGCACTGCAAAGTCACTCAAATGTCTGAGTTGACATACTCACCCCCTCTATCACTTTGCAGAATTTGCAGTTTGCACCTGGTCTGGGTTTCAGCCCATGATATAAACATGGTGAGGGCTTGCAAGAGGCTGGATTTGTTGCAGAGAGATACAGCAACTGCATGGCCTGAGTAGTCATCAATAAAGGAGGCAAAGTAAGATGAACCCTGCATGGAAGTAGTGGGCACAGGTCCAACTAGGTCACTATGCATGAGATCCAGAGGATATGAGGCACATTTGGAAGAAGGGTGGAAAGGTTTCCACACTAGCTTCCTGAGTGTGTAACCCTTGCACAGACTAGAAATAGCAGCTGTGGTGGTGTTAATGTCAGACCCAGTGACACTTGTTGAGGTTGCAAGCTTTTGCAACACTTCGTGTGGGGCATGTGTGAACCACACATGCCAGGTGGTATATGATGGTTTGTCAGTGGACAAGGAGGCCAGAGAAGATGAAGAGGTGATAGTTAGAGCTAACCAATATGTTCCATGTTGTTTTTCTCCGATTGCACAGACTATGTTGTCTGGAGTGGATATATAGCATTGTTGCTCAGTATAAACAACCCATAAGTCCTTATCCATGAGTTGTGAGATTGCAATAATGCATGAGCCAGCTTCTGGTGTGTATTGGAGAGTGATTCATCATATGGCGCCATTGACATTCATGCTTCCTTCTGTTAGAAAGTGCAATTGCCAAAATAGTGACTTGGCTTGGGTTTGAACCAAGGACCTCCCTTACTCTGGGTGGGTGCTCTAACCACTGAGCTACCAGGCCTTGTCTAAGTGAAGTGCTATTAGCATGATGTGGAGCTGTCATGACTACTGTAGAGTTGTAACTCTGCTACAAAAGTATTGTAGCTCTGTTATGAAGAGTAGTAGCACATGTACAGGGTCGGGCATTTGACCTTAACTCCAACACCTTCAACAATTCCCACTCCAAGATAGGGAATAGTTGAGTTATTGCCAAGATGAATTGTGCCAGGCATGTTGTGAATGGACCCATCATGTTAAGAGTAGTACTAGACACAGCAGGAGGTACAGGAGGAGGTGGATCAATGACAGTGGTGGCAATGGTGGACTTAGCAGTAGATCCTCTAGCTTTCTTCAACTCTGGATGTAAGATCCAACAAAAATTGTCCAAGTGCCCTCCAGGACCACATTTTGTACAGCTGTAATGATTGAGCTTTGGTTTCCTGCATGAGGTGAGACTGGTGGAGGTTAAAGATGATGGGTTAGTGGGCACTGTGAAGCCACACATGCACTGTGCAGATGAAAGGAGGGTGGATGAGTTTCCAGTGATGCAGTCACTTTCCTCTTTGATCTGTTTGCAAACAGTATCACTCTTGATCTTATAGAGATCAGGCTGTGTGGCAAGGAAGGTGGAGATGATGTTGGACCATGTTTCAGGGAGTCCCATGAGCATGGCAAGAGCCATGTCATTGTCTGAGACCATTTTGCCACTTTCTGTGAGCTTGATCCATGCAAGTTGCAAGTTCTCAATTTATGTTGCAAATGGTTCAGCATCAGAAAATTTAAATTGTTGAAATACACATAGTGCATGGAAAGTGGCCATGGCCCCTTTGATGCCATATTCCACTTTCAAAATGTCCCAGTTCTCCATTGCTGGTTCAGAGTTGTTGATATGGTGATCTGCGGTGGGACCAGCAAACAAACCAAGGTATGCAGTTGTAGTTTTGTTGTCTTTCCTCCATTTGTTAATGGCTTCCTGGTTTAGCACTTTGTCAGTGTAGTGAGAAATTTCTGCCTTAATTGCTGTTCCAGGCTCATCAATAATTTTTTCAAACTGAGTGCTTGGTTTCCCATCTTCAATAGCATACCATATTTTCAATATGATTAATGAGTTTTTGAACAGAGTTGACCAACATTTGTAGTTGGAGTTTCCTTCTAGTGGGGGTATGGTAATTTTTGGAAGTGGTGAGGCTGCAGTGGTTTGGACATTAGATAGGATGATGATGACAAGGGTGAAGTAGAGTAGTAGCATCATTGTTGTCCTGCCTGCCATGTGCTGGGCAGGGCCCATAACCTGTATGCACAGGCTTTGGCAAGCAAAGACAAACAAGATTATTGATAAGATCAATGTGATAGTATCCCCAAATGTGCAAAGAACAGTAAGCATCTGCAGCAAGTGGTAGAGTGAGTGAGTGAGTGCAGAGAGTGAGTGACACCACATGGTTTATGTATGTCAGACAGTGTGTAAGACATCTGAGGAGCTTGTATGTAGAATGTCCATCTTATATAGTAGATGTAGGTAGGGTTGGGGCAGAGATGTAGTGGTAAAGTACAATGACTACCATAGATAGGAGGGACACACATTGTCCCAGAGTATATGTGGGTGCTTGGACATGTAGGTGGATGTATGGTCTGAGGAGAAGGAGAAGATGTATGTAATCAAGTAGGTAAAGAGTACATGCATGAAGTGAAGCCAAACAAGAATATAGTGTGGTACACATGTAGAAACTAACAGCCAATGCTCATTGGGGCAGAAATGGGCTACCTGTACCTTTCCTTGGCCACTGCTATCTGAGTCTGTCATTAATAATGTATTGGAAATTGTCAGACTCATCATGGGGAGCATAGTTGTATGTTGTTGTCTAACATTGAGTCAGCCATGTTTTTGTGTATGTACTTGTTTCTATTATTCATTATTGATGTAGCACCCACATAAGACATATCAATACAAATGGCACTAGCTCTGGGTACATAGCTCTGGAGACAACCATTGACTATGGGTGTGAATGGCAAAGTTCCTCAGGTTTCTGGTGAATTTGGCTGAATAAATGCTCATATGCAATGTAGAAATTCAGGCAAGTGGCTGAGGGTGGCATAGACCATCTGATGATGAAGACAGCCACTGAGGGCTAAATAGATAAGGAGCAGATACATTCTGAGATAGAGGAGTGTATGAGAGAATAGACAAATACATGATGAGAGCACAACAAAGGTGTGACAAGAAGAGTGACTCAGCAAGTAGAAAAAGTGCTAAGATAAAGAATGATACAGTACCTGAGATAGAGGAGTGTATGAGAGAATAGACAAATATGTGATGAGAGTGCAACAAAGGCACAACAAGAAGAGCAACTATGAGAGGAGGTACTGTCAGACAGAGAAGAGTGAGAGATAATGATGGTCCTACCTCAGCAAGTAGAAGAAGTGCTGAGGTGGTACAATGATAAAGTAGAGTAGATATAAAGAAGATAAGTTAGAGTTAGAGAGGAGGTTAAAAGAAGGGTCAAATTTTTTCTGTAAGTATATGGACCATCCATATCATCCCTGAGTCCCACAACAGGTCTGTGTGGCACATCATGGTATTCACACGTTTGCCCTATAAGTGTGCTGTTGCATTATCGCCCTTTCACTGTAGCAGGTATACACAGTGTCTAGAGGAAAGACTGACATGCAAGGGTCTACAGTCACAAGGAGAGGCAGGTGTTCAGCAGGCTACTTGGCAGTGAGCATTTGAGGCTTGACATGGTCAGATCAACAGAGACAAAGAGCTTGATTCAGGATAATTCCAGGACCTTGATGGCTGGAGAATAGGACTCTCCTACAGCACACATGCTACCTTCTGAGGCGCCCTGTCAATCTCCCTAGACCACAACCATAGACCAGCCTTTAGCTTACGTCGAAAGTGGATGTGGGGATTCACATTTTGAACTACTCCGTCCCTGATCTTATGGTCCTGCGCAGTGAGCCAGGGAAAGCGAGTGTTCAGTGATGACAAAATGTGACTGAAGTTAGTAATAGACATGATTGCTGTGACAGCAGGTGTGACGGAGGGTGTTGTTGGTGTTGACAGAGTGCCATTGAGTGAAAGCGACCGCGTCCACAATGGAATTTGCCCCCAAGCCAGGATGTCCAATGTGCGGTATCGTCTCCTCAGCCCGTCTTGTCGCACACAACTCCCCGCTCTCCCCCTCCTTCCCTCAGAGCTCCACGCAGCCTGAAGTTTTATGGCGCGACGACAACTTCACAGCGTATCGCGAGAAGGCCTGTCCAGTGTCCTCCAAGGGTCATATCATAATTGTCTTCAAGTGCGTCCTGGCTGTTGTCTGCTAACCATCACTTACAGTCCTTCGCAGCCTGCATGTCTCATCGATCTACTTTCTCGTATGTCCCACCTGCATCTGAATCCCCGCTGTCTCCCTCACTTCTATCTCCAGTCCTCGAGCGACCTCCCCCTCCTTGTACAAGTTCGCGACCTCGCAACCAGACTCCTTTCCTCCACCCTTTCCACTCCCCCCCCCAACATCTCCCCAGCCCCCATTATGCCCGCCACCTCGACCCCGCTCCATGCCCAGTCCTCCATCTTCCGTATTGGGTTCATCACCCCTCCCTTCCGTGATTTCAAGATCCCCGTCACCGACCATCTCCATGTACACACCTACATTCTTCCCGCCGACCAGATGGGCTGGTTCCGCGCCATCCCATACTCCCTCGCCTGGTACAGCATCGACGACCTCATAGCAGAGATCCGGTCCGTCTCTCCCTCGCTCTTTCGTCCATCCCACTCACAGTCACCGTCCACCCCTTACAGGGAGTCCACTTCCAACAACCGTATCAAGTCCGGGTATGTCAATCGTACCCATGCGCCCATCGACATGGTTCCGGACGCAGGCGCCCGCTCCGGCACCGCCAGTGGCGTCGAGACCACCGATAACTCCCTTGCCGTTCCAGACATCGAAGCTGGCGTCGCTACGACTTCCACTCTAGGGTTGCCATCTGTTTCCCTCTCGCCGCCCTCCGGCTGACCACTTCATGGTATGATCCGCGTTCCCACTCTTCATTCTCACTTTCCTGTCTTCTGTTCTCGCCGTTGTCCGGCTCATGTTAACGTACTACCTGTTGGCATACGATACCTCGATACATTTTTCATGGACTACATCGTGAATTGTACATACTTATTTTTACACATCACATACAATCGTTCATTGTGTGTCAATAATACTTGTGCTCATGGCACCCTGTGTTATAGCAGAATGCTGCTGAGAACGCCACGATGGTACAACTACCACTGCGTGGTACACTGCTGCTTATTACCACTCAGACATGGATACCACCCTGCTATGGTGGCCAAAAAATGCATTATAGGTTGCTTAATAGTCTGCGCATTAACATGGTTAGATTAACAGATTCATTCGTTCAGAAACATTTCCCCGTTCAGCCAGATGTCATATTGATCGCTGCAATTGTTCCTTGGCTCGCTGCACATTCCTCAGCCTTCTCTCACGCATCTTCAAGAAAAGATCCTCAGCAATAAAAACGAGACGAGGCACAGAGGACCGAGACGCACAGTACGACGACCCCATGAGCAGCGTCGACAACGCCGTTAGTTGGTCCTCTGTGAACCGCTTCGAGTCTTCGTGCCACGTATCTTGATGCGTCTGCATGAAATTGCGCACGCACTTGCGCACACTTGTCGAGATCGGGGTCTACCCATACGCACTTGCACTGTCAGCGTCCGTGAAGGTATTAAGGCTAGGGCCAGGCTTACAGGGTCGGATGTGTACTTGACGAGCACGCTCGATAGCAGCTCCGGCATCCAGTGCTCGATGGTGTACGGGTAGCTGTCGACGAGCGCGCAGATGCCGAGGATGGCGGCGTGTCGCTTCCGCACGGCCTCATTGTACATGGGTGACTGGGAGCTCGGGAGGCGCGATCGTCCTGGGAGGTTGAGGATCAGGTCCTGGGTAGGGTGGATGGGTCAGCATGCTGGCGGCTGCAACGTATCGAAAGGAGGCAGCTTGCCTCGAGTGTCAATAGGTCCCGGCGAGGCGATAGACACAGAGCTCGGGACAAGGTGCTACAGGAAGTCAGTATTGATGGGCGGCGTGTAGAGGGGGGCCAGATCTTACGTCGCCGCCATCTCACGGACTTCAATATCGTCCTCTAAGCACTTGCGGAGCATCTGCAAGAATATCAGTGGGTAACAGGGACAACAAGAGTTTCGCAACCGTACCTCGAGAATTCCGACAACTTGGACGTCGTTGATGAGCGGCATCTGTCTGAAGTAGAATACTGACGAGACAAGAATTAGCTAACCCGCCAACACCACTCCAGGACAAGCGGGCGTACTTTGGACCAAGGGAAGGGCCTGCAGCCGTATTTTCCGCGACTATTGTCCGTGATGTCAGTTATCGATCAGATACAAAAGGCACTTTGCTCACGGGCGAGTTCTGGATGGCATCGAAGATGGCTTGGAGGATAGGACCGATGAGCGGCCGCGGAGGCGTTACTCGACACATCCGAAGGAGCAATCCCCTGGCACAATCCGAGAGTTCTTCATTGTCATTCACTGTATGCACATCAGTAATAGTCCAAGGCCTTGGTAATGGAACAACAAATCATCACCCTCTATGAAGCGGAACAATTCCGGCTACAATCCGACCCTGTCAGTATTCGTCTACCCAGCCTCAGGATCGACACGTACCATCAGCGGTAGGATATAGTTAAAGGCCAATACCGCATTTGTGTCGCACAAGGTTAAGAATAGCCATCGGCATACGGTCATCCCGACTCTGTAAACCTCAATAAGCAGCGTGAGGTTGCAGACGAACGAGGAGAAACGTACTTGTCGTACATCGACTGGAGCGCACGCGGCCCTGACGGCCGCTCTGCGCGCCATTTGGGGAACTGCTGCACCAGCTTGGCGATGCGTGGCTCATGGTACCGGGTCAGCATGCCCATGATGTCGACATCAGTGGATGCCGTGCGACACTCACGCACGAACACTTCAGCCTTGGGAAGGGAGGGTTTCGGTGACCACTACAGTGCCGTTGATACAATGCAATCACCACAAAAGACGCGTTATCACACACGTACCTTGATTTTATCCATGA
>QLPN01008385.1:5399-22627 GCA_003314395.1 Albatrellus ellisii
CTGGAAGGAGCGGACAACTACAAACAATGGGCTAACATTGTCAAGTCAGCACTCATCATCATGGGCATATGGTATACAATCTCGAAAGCCCCCATCACTCCTATCACCTCTACTGAAGATGTTGAGGGAGGCTTACCCATTGTCACCATCACAAATGCAGCTGAACTCGAAACATGGGCTCACGATAACAATGTCGCCAAAGCAGTGATATCCATGCACTGTGGGCCTCAGCCAGTGGCCATGGTAGCTAGTGACTCCATGACTGCACAACACACATGGAATGGACTAAAGGAGGTCTATGGGAAACAAACTGTTATTGCTGCATTTGTCAACTTTCAATCCTTATTCACAAGCAAGTTTGACATAAACACACCTTTGACACCTCAAATTGATGTGCTCATCATTGCCCAAGACCACCTCATCACCTTGGGGGTCAAGGTTAGCGAACAAAATATGTGTTTCTTACTCTTACATGCTCTTCCTCCCTCCTGGAGTTCCTTCTCATCTGTGCTACTTGCATCCTCTGACCTCACCCACCTCTCCATTGGCAACATCCATGGTGTGAGGCCGACGCTATGTCGAAGCTGAACAACTGAAGAAAAGCTAAAACAACAAAAAGGACGATCGCACTTTGACTAGCAGATATCCCAGATATATTAGCGTATAGTAAAGAAGAGGAAGGAAGAGTACTGTACCTAGCAGATATCCCAGATGATCAGAACTGGGGAATAAACCGCTAGGAGTCGTATGTATATATAGTACCCTAGAGTGTGCACAGACCATGCAGTACAGTATAGGGCTGGAGAATGAGAAAGTAAAATGATGATGTCATATCTAATAATAGAGGGGATGCGTCATCGCTGACTGAGCTCTGCAGTAACTGTGGGAGTGATTGGTGATACCCCACAGCAGGTGTGAGAAGGATTGGTGAGCATGCACAGTAGACGTGAGAGAATGAGTCATATCTAAATATAGAATGGGTCGATCGGAGATCGGATGACATACGTGTCATCAGCCGATAAAGACGAAGAGAAAGAGTACGTGACTGTGGGAATCGCTTTGATAAATCAGGAGCGATTATAAGATCTATGACAATAGAGACATAAGAAAATAGAGAAAAATGAAGAGAAAAATAGGGAAAATAATAGCGGCCTGACACATGGACGCATCCTGGATGAAGAAGCACACATCAAGCCATGCTCCACTCTTGCAGCCTTCTCCTCCACTACACCACAAAGCAGTCACTGTAACACCTCTTTTTGCTCCCACTGCAAATGGTGTAACCACATGGTCGAGATGTGCTGGGCCCTTCATGGCATGCCCACTGATGTAAAAGCTTGGATGGACAAGTTGGATAAAGAGAAAGGAGGTGGAATAGACATACCTAGTTCTCTAAACACCATGTCTTCTGCTTCTGGGTCTGAATTTGATGCTTGCTACTATGAGGACTGCGGCCTCTGGATGGTTGACTCTGGTTGCACTGACCACATTTCTCCTCACTGCAGTGATTTTTCTTTGTATGATGCCAAATCCTTGTGATCAGTAGCAGTCAGCAATGGCACCCTCATTGCCTGCCTCAGACGAGGTTCTTGCATCCATTGCCACAAGCTCCCAGATGGGGCAACCATCAATGTATCATTGTCAAATGTCCTACATGTCCCAAGTGCCTCTGCACATTACCTTTCAGTCAGTAAACTTGACTCGCTTGGTTTCCAGGTCATCTATGGTGGAGGTTTCTGCAACATCATTAAAGCTGGGTGGACGTTCAGTACTGGTTTCTTGTGGGATGGCATGTACTGGGTACACCTTGAGTCCCTGACCTCCATCAATGCCATCACTATACCCTCATTGTGCATCTGGCATGAATGATTAGGCCATCTGTCTGACCAAGTTGTGTGTTGCATCTCACCCACACAACTCTCCGGCATCACCATTCCCTTGTCGTCCTCTTCTCCTGGTCCCTGCACTGGCTGCCTGCAGGGGAAGTTCCCCTGCTCTCCATTTCGTCTCTCTCATGCATGCGCATCCAGTCCCCTTGACCTCATACATTTGGACCTTGTTGGCCCCATGGCAGTAGCCTCACTCGGCTCTCATCACTTATACTTTGCCATGTTCCTTGATGACTGCTCTGGCTTTGGGATGGTTTACTTTCTCTGACAAAAAGACTTGTTCACTGGCACTCTTTACCACTACCTTGCTCGCATGCACACTCTGTTCAGTCATTGGCCCAAGTCCCTGCACATGGATCATGGGGGGGAGTACCTTGCTTCTTCCATTGTGACTATGCTGGCAGAGGAAGGGATTGAGCACCAGCTCACCATCCCATACTCACCACAACAAAACAGATGCGCCAAGCATTGGAACTGCTCAGTGCTGGACTGTGCCCTCAGCCTCTTGCACTGCACCAGTTTGTCCCCAGGCTTCTGGGAACTTGCTGTATGCACTGCCATACATACTTACAACCTATCTCCGGCCAAGCGACTATGCTGGCAAGCTCCACAGGCAATATGGCAACCATCTCCTTCTCCACCGGACATTTCCCATCTATGCATCTTTGGCTGTTGCACATGGGTCACAATTGTTGATAATCAGTGCTCAAAGCTCAACCCCAAATCGCAACCACTCACCTTCATTGAATATGAAGCAGGAATGAAAGGGTGGTGTCAGGACGTGTTTATTTTTCTTTTAATTATATGATTTCTTCTATCCTTATCGCTCAAGATCTACACAAGATATCTTATCAGATCATGTAGATCTTATCGCGATTACATATGACTCATTTCCAATTCATCATTGGCCTGCTTACTATACATATATGACACATATTCTCACAGTCACTTACAGAGCTTCTCACAGATGCTGCGCATCCTTACTGATGCTGTGCAAGTTGCTTATTGATTGTTCACAGGAATGCTGCGCATTCCTTTATGATACACCTGCCCTACAGTACATACAGGGTCTGTGCGCAGGTTTCTTTTAGTATATATACTTCAGCTGTATCGTAATTACTCTTCAGCTGAATACATCTGGGATATCCGTTTGCACAAGTGTGATCTCATCCCTCCTGTTAGCCCTTTCCTTCTCTTGTACATTGTGTGACCTTGCTGGCAAACGTCGGCCTCACAATTGTATTCAGCTCTTATCCTCTGCAACCTCACACATCTATCCTCCCTCTGAATCATCACTCCCCTCCCTCTTCACTCAAGAGAGTGTAGTAATTGTTATAGTTCTCGAATTCTTCGTAGTTCAGCTGCAGCGCCGGGCCGTACATTGCCTCAGCGAGCAGTGCAAGGGTGTCTACCAATTAGTGGGGCACCGAAGATCTCTCTGACAACCGTTCAGACCAGAGATACTATAATTTTTTTACTATATCAAAGATCTCTTTTGTAGTAGTCTTAGTACTTAGTACAACTACCTACGCTCCACTTCCACTCTGTGTTTGAAAGGCTTGTTCCCTTGAAAAAGGAACAAAGAGTTTTCACTTTGCACAGTTTTATTTTTCAATCATTCTGAGAATACTCCACTCGGAAAAGAGGACTAGGTCAGGCAAATCATACGCCAGACTTACCTCTCCCCTGCCTCCACCCACACGACCACACACCTCCCAAGCCCTTATCCGATTCTACGGTAACGCATTCGAATACTGACGACAACAAGCTATCTGGTTCTACAAGCTCCACAACCCATACTACGCCACTCATCCTGAAGAATTCCCGTGGCATTTCTTTCCTCACTACTGGGAAAGAACCAGCCCATATTACAATTCGCTCCCCCAACAATTCGTCTTTAGGGGAGAAGTTATCAGATGAGCAGTCCATCAATTTGGCAAGCAAGAGAACCAAGAGAAGAAATACAAGAATCATCGGAAGAAAGGATGGAGGACGACAGAATAAATCCAATAGCAGTCCAGATAGTGGATCTGGAGGATACTTTGGAGACGATGAGACACGAGATAGAACAATCAAAGATGGCACAGCAACAGCAACAACAACATCAATTAGAAATGGGGAATGCATTGGTCGAAATAACCAAATCCTTGGCCAAAATAACATCAATGCTGTCCACCCCCCAAACCCAAATGCCACCTTTGACAAACATCTCTGGCCACACTGCCGCCCCCACGGGCCACGTATTTGCCCAACACCAGGTAAAAGTTTCGTCACCTACTCCATACTCGGGGAAGCGTGACAAACTTGATTCCTTTATACAAGAACTGTTTCTTGTATTCGCAGCAAATAAGACATGGACCAATAGCGACAGAATCACATATGCCCTATCATACATGATAGGAGGAAGCGCAGAAGCCTGGAGAAATCTAGTAGTTGCAAAACAGCGATTACACGAAGTCCATCCCAACAATCCTACATATCCAGAATCCTTTACCAATTGGATGGACTTCGATATGAAATTGCAAGCACAATTCGGTGATCCAGACGAAGCACAAACAGTGCAACAACAGTTGCACAAATTACGACAAGGGGGTAAATCAGCAGAAGAATTTACCACAGAATTCCTCTTAATAGCAGCAAAGACGAAATACGACGAAGAAGCATTAATTGACTGCTATAAAAGAGGATTGAACGTGGATCTTCTCCAAAGAATCTACAACATAAATCCCCCCCCTTCCACGTACTTATCATGGCAACAAATGGCGCAGAGTACGGATCGGCATATGAGAGAGTTCAAGCAGCTGGTTGCTGATAGGGGATCCTCAAGCTGGGGACCCAGATTCAACCACAACGCTAACTCTCAAAATAATGTTGCTAATCCTTCTGCAAGCCACAAAGCCAGCAATGAAACAGTACCCATGGACGTAGACCGTGCACAAAGACGCTGAGAGATTATTTGCTTTAACTGCAGAGAGAAGGGGCACATATCGCGAGAATGTCCACAGAAGAAGAAAGAGAAGTTGCGCACGATTCATGAGCAGATCAGGAGCATGACCACAGAAGAATTTGCGCAGATGTTGAATGATGAAGCGATTAAGAAAATCGCAAAAGAAGCGGGTTTTGGAAGGGACGAGTAGTAGATGTCGCTACATCGTCCAATCGCTTTTCAGTACTTACTCCGGATGATGGCGCTGTCGACCATGCCAATGTATGTGATCCTATCAAAATATTTAATCACATTGCATCAGAAGAAAAGACTGAGAAGAAGACATCAGAGAGTATGCCCTCTCTAGAAAAAGAAAAGCACGTCATCATGGGAACACGAACAGAACTACCTATGATAGAGTTGGAAATCAAGAGACCAGACAATGGACAAGTAATCACTATCCAAGCCTTGGTCGATTCAGGAGCAACAACCTGTTACATAGACGAAGAATTTGTCAAAAATAATCATCTAGTTACAAAAAAACTCCTGATCGCCATCCCAGTTTATAATGTTGATGGAACAAGAAATGAACGAGGTTCTATCAAAGAAACAGTGGATCTCATAGTTAAAATACAAAATCACACAGAAAGAAATACGTTCTGTGTTACAGGATTAGGAAAAGTCAACCTTATCCTAGGAGAAACATGGCTAAAAATTCACAATCCAGAAATAGACTGGGAAACGGGCAAAGTAAGATTCACTAGATGTCCACGACGATGTCACGCCAGAGTAGTCACAGAGCGAAAGGAACACAGGCAGAAGAAGAAGACAGAAGTTCCTGAACTGAAAGAAGTTGACGATGAAGAAGAAGATAAAATACTATGTGTCATGATTGGCAATCCTGAATTGGAAGCATCCATATCAAACATATCTCAAGATTTGGCAATAGAAGCAGAAAAATGAAAGATCAAGAAATCTTTTGAAGATATAGTACCCAAAACATATCATGGTTTTAAATCGGTTTTTGCAAAAGAATCATTCGATGAATTACCTCCCAAAAGAACGTGGGATCATGCAATCGAATTAAAACCAAACGCAAAAATGCACATGGGGAAAATCTACAATCTTTCGTTTACAGAACAAAAGGAGTTAGAAAAGTTCATCAAGGAAAACTTGAAATCAGGACGAATTAGACCATCAAAGTCACCAATGGCCTCTCCCTTCTTTTTTATTAAAAAGAAATCAGGGGAATTACGTCCTATTCAAGATTATCGACGCCTA
Organism: Albatrellus ellisii; assembly: GCA_003314395.1. NCBI lineage: Eukaryota > Fungi > Basidiomycota > Agaricomycetes > Russulales > Albatrellaceae > Albatrellus > Albatrellus ellisii. The sequence continues at coordinate 11,496 of QLPN01008385.1, forward strand.
AATGAGATTACAATCAAAAACTCTTATCCATTACCACTTATTTCAGAGTTAATCGATAAACTCAAAGGGGCTCGATATTTTACAAAACTCGATATCAGATGGGGATACAACAATGTTTGTATAAAAGAAGGAGACGAATGGAAGGCTGCCTTCATTACAAACCAGGGACTATACGAACCTCTTGTTATGTTTTTCGGACTTACCAATAGTCCTGCCACATTCCAGACGATGATGAATCATCTCTTCAGAGAGTTGATAGCAAAAGGGAAGGTGGTGGTATACATGGACGATATCCTTATCTTCACGGCGACGATTGAAGAACATAGGATCATAGTGGAAGAGGTGTTGAAGATACTACACGATAACAAATTATACCTCAAACCGGAAAAATGCAATTTTGAAAAGACAGAAATCGATTACCTTGGACTTAAAATCTCCTTCGACAAAATTATGATGGACCCAGTCAAAGTTCAAGGTATTGCAGAATGGCCAGTACCAACCTCTGTCACAGAAGTCCGCTCCTTCCTTGGTTTTACCAACTTCTATCGGCGTTTTATCAGAGGATTCTCAGACATCGCGAAACCCCTCAATTCACTTCTACAAAAGGACGTCAAATGGCATTGGGACTCAGAACAACAAGAATCATTTGAAAATCTTAAAACAGCGTTGTGTTCTCAACCTGTCTTGGTTTTTCCAGAACCCAATTGCCCTTACCTTGTAGAAGCAGACAGTTCAGGGTACACTACGGGAGCCGTATTATCACAGATGAGAGACGATGAAAAATAGTCGCGTATATCAGCAAAGGGTTATCACCTGCAGAGAGGAATTATGACATCTATGACAAAGAGATGTTAGCTGTTATACGCGCACTGGAGCAATGGAGACACTATCTAGAAGGAACAGATAGTCCAGTCCAGATCCTCATGGATCACAAAAACCTAGAGTACTTTATGAGTGCCCAGAAATTGAACCGTCGCCAGGCTCGATGGTCTCTTTTTCTTTCTAGGTTCAATATCCACCTTTCCCACAGACCGGGAAAGAGTTCAGCCAAACCAGATCTCCTCTCGAGATGAGCGGATCATAAGGAGGGGGTGGAACATGACAACGAGAACGTCATACTGCTAAAACCCAAATTTTTCACCAAATCAGACCACATACAAGCAGTTTTGGTGAACAACATTCCACTTCTTCAGAAGATCGCAGATGAACAGGAGAAAGATGGAGATGTCAAAATGTGGGCAGAATTATCAGCAGACAAATGCAAGACAGCAACTATAGCGGGATGGGGACAGAATAAAAAAGGATTACTTACATTCAAAGACAAGATTCTAGTCCCTGACAGTTGCAGAGCAGAAGTCATAAAATACTGCCACGACACTCCAATCGCAGGACATCCAGGACAATGGAGGACACTAGAGCTAGTGTCAAGGACATTTTGGTGGAAAGGAATGGCAGCGTATATTGGAAAATACGTCAAAAGTTGTGACATTTGTCAGAGAATGAAAACAATCACAAAGAAACCACAAGGCGAATTGACACCAAATGAAATACCATCAAATCCTTGGCAGATCATATCCACAGATCTCATCACACAATTACCTGAAAGTCAAGGATATGACTCAATACTTGTGGTAGTCGATCGATTCTCAAAAATGATACATATCATGGCAACAACATCCGACATAACGGCAGAAGGAGTAGCAAGAATGTTCAGAGACAACGTCTGGAAACATCATGGACTACCTGAAAAGATCATATCTGATTGGGGACCACAATTTGCTTCCAAAATGATGAAAGAGTTGAATCGGTTGTTGGGCATCAAAACAGCATTATCGACGGCCTATCACCCTCAAACCGATGGTCAAACAGAACGAATCAATCAAGAGATAGAACAATATCTCAGAATATTCGACGATCATAGACAATCGGATTGGATGAATTGGTTACCAATGGCCGAATTTTGCTACAATAATAGAGTCAACGCTTCAACAAAATACTCTCCATTTATGATCAACTCTGGACAAAATCCTCGCATGGGTTTTGAATTGGGCAAGACGTCCACTATCGATTCAGTAGAAAATTTTGTGGAAGGAATGAAGAGGACTAGAGATGATGCAGAATCAGCGCTAAGGAAAGCGGCTGATGATATGAAGAAGTACTACGATGCCCACAGAGGAGTAACACCCAAGTATGCAATAGGGGACAGAGTTTGGTTAGACGCGACAAATATCCAAACTGGAAGACCAACAAAGAAATTGGATCATAAACGACTTGGACCCTATCCAATTGAACAAGTATTGTCAAACAACGCATACAAACTGACATTACCCAAGTCAACGAAAATCCATCCAGTTTTTCATGTCACCAAATTACTACCCTACACTCCAAATGAAATTCCAGAACGCACTATCAAAAAGACACCTTCACCAATCATCAAGGATGGTATCGAACAATACGAAGTTGAAACAATTTTGAATAGTAGGAAAAATAAAGGGAAGACCCAATACCTTATCAAATGGAAAAATTACCCAGAAGATGAAAATTCCTGGGAACCAGCTACAAATATTCTCAAAGATGTACCAAAGCTGGTTAAAGATTTCCATTTAAAACATCCCCTTGCCATACGCACTATTCAAAAATGCTCGATACCAGTCAAATGACTATCAGACTCAGCCAAACTACCCACACGAGGATCGGAACACGCTGCCGGATTAGATCTCTACAGTGCTGAAGAAATCATTGTTCCCTCAAGTAGTCAAAAATTGGTTGATACCCAAATCGCCTTAGCTATACCAGATCACTGTTATGGCCGTATTGTGCCTCGCAGTGGTCTGGCTGTTAAGAATTTCATCCACATTGGTGCGGGGGTCATCGATTCAGATTACAGGGGAACTTTGAAAATACTTATTGTCAATCTCGGCACTGATGATTTCAAAATCAATAATGGCGATCGTATTGCTCAACTGATTCTCGAACATATCTCTATTGCTGATGTTCTTGAAGTCAAATCATTGGATGATACTAGTCGAGGGGGACAAGGATTTGGTTCTACTGGAATTGCGTATGCTCGTCGAGTCGTCTCACCCTAAAAGAGGGGGTATTTGTCAGGATGCGTTTATTTTTCTTTTAATTATACGATTTCTTCTATCCTTATCGCTCAAGATCTACACAAGATATCTTATCAGATCATGTAGATCTTATTGCGATTACATATGACTCATTTCCAATTCATCATTGGCCTGCTTACTATACATATATGACACATATTCTCACAGTCACTTACAGAGCTTCTCACAGATGCTGCGCATCCTTACTGATGCTGTGCAAGTTGCTTATTGATTGTTCACAGGAATGCTGCGCATTCCTTTATGATACACCTGCCCTACAGTACATACAGGGTCTGTGCGCAGGTTTCTTTTAGTATATATACTTCAGCTGTATCGTAATTACTCTTCAGCTGAATACATCTGGGATATCCGTTTGCACAAGTGTGATCTCATCCCTCCTGTTAGCCCTTTCCTTCTCTTGTACATTGTGTGACCTTGCTGGCAAACGTTGGCCTCACAGGTGGGTCTTCTGGGACAAGCTGTCCTCTTGTTGCATTGTCAGTAGAGACATTGTCTTCAAGGAAGGTGTGTTCCTGTCCCTAGACTCCGCTGCATCACCCACCATCCTGGATGTTTTTCCTCTACCCACTACTTCCAACAACACTAATGACAGTGATGACAATGACAATGCAGATTCCGATGGCAATGGTGACTCCAACAGTGATGGTGACTCTGACGATAATGAGGACGGCGTACCTGTCATCAGGCTCAACTATGAACCACCTCCTGTGGCCATCAGTGAAGTAGATGAAGGTCTAGCTCCTCATCAGCCAGATCCAGTCCCTCCTGCACCCATTGACATTGCTGTTCCTGCAGATGCTCCTGTGACTCCACCTCATGCACCTCCTCCTACGTCCCCTCCTCCGTGTGTCCGCACTCATCAGTCCAAGCATCACACCCACAACCAAGGACCACCTGACTCACCTCCATGGCATGGTTCTTCTGTCCCTTCACTGAGCTGCCCATGACCAACTGCCCACCTCATGGATGATGACTACCCCATTCCTTGCTGGTCACAGCGTGTCACCCATTGCCCTGTTCATTTTGCGATAGTGCCTATGGTCCCCACAAGTTCGTTGACATCCTTGGTGAAAGGGGGGATTCTGGTGACAACGACGATGTTTTCACCACTCCTTGTGGTACACCCTCCATATCTGCCATTCTTTCCCATGCTCTGACATGTGACCCACTGATGCTGAAGCAAGCTTTGGAAAGCCCAGATTCTGATGCATGACATGCAGCCTGCAAAGAGGAACTTTCCTCCCTTGCAAAGCTCCATACCTGGGAGCTTGTTGATCTCCCAGATGGCCACAACATCATTGGGAACAAATGGGTGTTTAAACACAAAGTGGACAGCAGATACAAGGCTCATCTCATTGCCAAAGGATTCACCCAGGTGCACAGTGTAGATTATAATGAAACATTTTCACCTGTCGTGCATTTTGAATCCTTATGCACCCTCCTTGCCATAGCCACACTAGAAGACTGGGAAGTCCACTCCATGGATGTCAAGTCCACCTTCCTCAATGGGGATTTAGAGGAGGAGATCTACATGGAACAACCACAAGGTTTCATCACTCCAGGAGCAGAAACCAAGGTTTGTCACCTCTCTAAAGTGATCTACGGTCTAAAGCAAGCTTCATGACAATGGCATCACAAAATGCATCACTCACTCCTCAGCCTTTCCTTTACCTGCACATATTCTGACTCTGGAATATATGTTTCCACTTCCTTGTCAAAACTGCTGATCATTGTCCTGTATGTTGACAATATCACCATCCTGGGAGGATCATTAGAAGAAGTTGAAATGTGCAAAGCACAATTACGGGCATTATTCCACATGACAGACCTAGGTGAGATCAAATCCTATCTTGGTCTTCACGTTACTAGGGATTGGGACAACCGCATGCTGAAGATAGATCAGGAAGCATATATTGTTGACCTCCTTGACTGTTTCAACTTAGGAGAATGCAATCCAACCACAACTCCACTTCCCCCCAGTTCTTCTCCCACCAAAGCCAAGGATGACTACACCACTGCCCTGTCTCTCCAATCCGAATACCAGCAGTTAATCAGGTCTCTCCTTTATGCAGCAATCATGTCACAACCCAACATTGCATTCACAGTCATGAAGCTGTCCCAGTTTCTCTCCAATCCCCTTCCAACTCATCTCACATTAGGCCACCATGTCCTGTGCTACCTCAAAGGCACTCTCCATCACCACATACAGTATGATGGAAGAAGCAATGCTGGGTTCGTGGGATACTCGGATTCTGACTGGGCAGCCAACCTCAATGATCTGAAATCCATTGGCACGTATGTCTTCCTGCTTGGAGGTGGTGTGGTTGCCTGGTCTTCCAGAAAGCAGCACACAGTATCCCTGTCCTCTACGGAAGTGGAATACATGTCCCTCTCACAAGCTGCCACTCAAGGAATGTGGCTGCATTCACTGTTAAAAGAAGTTGGTTTCGGTTTCCCTTCCTCTCTCCTTCTGTACAGTGACAACAAGGGGTCTATTGATATTGCTAACAACCCCATCATCACTCGTGGTACTAAGCACATTGATATCCATCATCACTACATATGCAATTGCATATCCTCTGGTTCCATTTCTGTTCTTCATCTCCCTTCCTCATCTGTTATCACTGATACTCTTACTAAATACCTTCCCTTTCCATTGTTTTTGGCTCATAGAACTCATCTTGGCCTCATGGAGTGTGTTCCCAGTATGGAGGGGTGTTGATGTTTTTCCTGCTTACTAACTTCCTCCTTCCTATTTCAGTCTCTCTACTGTACAACACACTCCAACACGCACATACAAACCTACACACATCTTTCTCCTTGTAGTCTATGGTCCGTGCACTACAGTAGTTACTATAAGTAGACTGTAGTGGCATAGTACAAGAATAAGAACTATTCTAGTTCCCTCCATGCTTATGGCCTGTGTTCATCACTTGGAGCTAAGCTCACACTTAAGTATGTAAATACTTAAGAGAAAAGAAATGAGTCCTTACTATAAGTAGGAGCTAAGCTCACTGCTGTAGTTAATACTATGCTTATAGTAAGTAAAATATAAAAGAAAAAGAAAAAGAAAAAGAAAAAGAAAAAAGAAAAAGAAAAAGAAAACTGTTATGAGGTGCCTAGGCAAGTGCCTCATAACATCTTTAGGACTCTGGTTTTGTATAAGTAGTTGAAAGACTGGCAGTCTTAAACCCCAGTCTTGTCAACTTCACAATCTAGGGATTCTCCTATACTGTGCTTGATCTAAGCTCACTACAATCTTGCTTCATTCTCTAAGAACTAAGTCTAAGATCTCTAAGTCATTCTAAGCATTGCTAAGACATCTTAAACTTGTCACCCTGGAGCCTTGTTTAGTCATTGGTGATATCATCCTCATCACTATCTTGTTGATCCCACTCTTCATTGTCATCAGGAATGGTTATTATGCCTATCAAGCACATATCAATTACCTTGTTACCAGGGGTATTGTTATAACAAACCTTCCCTAAGACTGTCCAATAGGCCACTCTTAGCATAGAGGTGAAACCATGGAATAGGTGGTTCATCATTGTTTGGATGGTGGCAGGGCTATTGCAAAGACCAAAGAACATAATGAGAGGTTTGAATAAACCCTTGTTAGTGATGAAGGCAGCTTTCCATTCATCACCATCTTTGATCCTGACATTGTTGTATCCCCAGTGGACATCCATCTTAGTGAAATATCATGCTCCTTGAAGACAATCAATCAATTCTGAGATGAGAGGAAGTGGATAACTGTTCTTGATTGTCATATCATTGAGCTTGTGATAATCTTGAACAGGCTGTAATTCCCCAGATTTCTTTTTGGTAAAGAAGAAGGGTGATGCCATTGGAGATTTATAAGGGTGAATATGACCACTTTTCAGATTCTCTTCAATGAACAACTCCAATTGTTTCTGCTTGTCCAAGGATAGATTGTAAACCTTTCCAGCAGATGATTTTGCACCTGGTTTAAGTTCAATCACATAATCCCAAGGTTGTCTTGGAGGAAGTGCATCAAAGGCATCTTTGTCAAATACCCATTTGAAATGATGATATGCTTTGGGTACAATGTCTTTGAACATCTTCCTTTTGGCTTCAATGGTGAGGTCTTGGCTAATGTTTTGAATTGCTGTCTCCATTTCCTTTTTGTCAACCATTACCATCAATATCTGATCATCCTTTTCTTCAGCTGCAATCCATTCTTTGGCTTCTTCATGTATTTCCTGGTTTTGTTGCTTCATCAACTTCTTGTTTGACTTCCATACTTGTTTGTTGGCTTTGAGATGTACTTCACATCTACAAGGGCATTGGGTGAAATGTATTTTTCCCTGTAACCAATTGATTTTAGGGTTATGGATTTTCAACCATGATTCACCAACAATGAGATTCTTTTTGCCCAGATTGCAGACTGCAAAAGTAGTGCACTCAGTATGACCATCAATAGACATGATAAATTCAATGATCTCTTCAATAGATCCTCCCTCATTGAGCAATCCATTGACATTGTAAACCAGGATAGGACATGTGAATTCTTTTGTGTTTAGGTTATTTTTCTTGATGAATTCTTTATTGACATATAGTCCTGTGGCTCCTGAGTCCAGCAGAACATCTACTTCCAAAGTAGCACCACTATTCACTGTCTTGATTTTGATTTTTAATTCAGGAAACTTTGTGATGTAAAATGTCCTGACATATTCCTTTTTCTGTGAAAGAGGAATAACCTTCAGCACTTGGGGTTTCACTTCAGACTGAGAGCAAGACAGAACAATGTATGTTAAATAAATGTCAGTACAAGCATTGAGATGATCAATGTCCATGTCATCAGTCTGAAGCATAGAAAACCTATTGTAGGACAGTGAACTTGTGCTCAGTTCCCATCCAACCCAAAACCTGACTGTGAAGCTCCACTCTTTGAGCCATTCAGATCATTTAACCAAAGACCATATGCCTGAAACTCCTTCTGCATCTTGGCCAAGAAGTCTGCCTCATTCAGCACACACATCTCTTGAAGGGTCCTCACATTCCCCCTTTGTTGTTGTCCCTGGGGACATCTTGGTTCTGGACATTCTCATGCAAAATGTCCCTCCTTTCCACAATTGAAGCAAAGATGAGGGTGTGGTCCCCTTGCTCAATCAACATCCATTGGTTCTCCTACAGGAGCAGCAGCAGCAGTAAACTCTTGATGAGGAGTAAAATTTTGCTGTTATGCCTGAGGCTGCCCAAAAGATTGCTGTTGTCCTTGTTGCTGTCTTTGTCCTCAAGTTGTCTTGAAATTTTGCATGTCTTGCCAGGCATACACTCTGGTTCATGCCCTTCTAAACCAACCATCTAAATCAATGGGAATTGGTGTTTCCAAGTAACAGGATTGAAGAAGAGGGTGATTCATCCCTTTCTTGAATAATGTGGCCAAGGCCCCATCATTATATCCTGATGCTGTTTTATAAAGGAGGAATTCAGTGATGTATTCCTCTATATGCCAGTTCCCCTGTGACATAGTGGTTAACTTTTGTTGTGCTGCTTGTTCTTCAATATGATCTCCAAAATTTATCTTCATCAACATTAGAAGACCCTCAAAATTTGGAAATGGTTGATCATGTTGAAGCAGTTCAACACAATGTGCTTCCATTTGCTGCAAAATGCCTTTTTTCCATTCTTCTGCATATCCTCCTTTGATGTATGATATCATCACTGTTATCATGTCCTTGTCTTTGTATTCTGGATGTGCTCAGAGGACCAGATGTATTTGATCCAAGAATGATTGAAACTTCTTTTTGTTGCCATCAAATGGAGTTGGTTCTGTGATGTGAACATTGGGGAGGTGGACATGGGGTTGGGGCCTATTCCTAGCCCTGAATAGGAACCTGCATCTTCTGTTCTTGATAAACAATTCAGAAGATTCATCATTGCTTCCTGTTGCTGTTGGATCATCTTCTGCTGATCTGTTATCATCTTCACCATCTCCCCAAAACTTGGCTGACCCTGGTCTTGTTCCATCAGTGCAGATGCTATGGATGGAGGTTGAAGAGTTGCTGCTAAGGCTGTACCAAGATCCATGATTTCTGAGTATAAGTGGTGGGGGGATTCTGGTTCTTGATCTGCCAAATTTGTGAATCAATTCCTTAAGTGTGATTCTGGCTCTTCACTGTCTTCTCTGTGGTGAGGAGGGGACTGCTGTCTCCAACTCCAATGATCACTGTGTCCTTGCAACAGTTTTTTCTATGATTTGACAAATGACTTCAATGAGGATACTGGTGCTTCTGTAGTTGAGTGATGTCAAGTCAATGGCATGCTCAGCCATACAAAGAAAGCACTATATTCCTCAAGAAAATGTGCAGATGATGAATATGACAAAAAGGAACACCACGAAAATCTTGAACAATGATATCTCTATGCTAATATGTAGACATTTCTGGGCCTCCTGCAATGTACAATGCAAAGTGATGATGGGGATTTATATGAATGGTGTGATCAGGATACTGGGACAACTTGAGCCAGTATGTGCCATCTCTGAGGAAACCAACACTAAACATACATCCCACCTTGGACACAGTACAGGATCCATCTTTGTAGGTGATGCAAAAACCTAGATGATCAAATTTGCTAATAGACAGGAACTGCCCTGACACACTAGGGACATGAAGGACTCTGGAGAGGGATAGCAACACAGAGTCACCACTGGGTAATGTGTGTTGCAGCAGACTGGTAGTGGTGCCAACACATGCAATTGTGGAGCCATTCCCCACAGTGATGGTACATAGGCAAGGTTACCATACATCATGAAGTCTGAACAATATGGTGAAATATGGTTGGTACAACCAGAGTCAAGCATCCAAAGGCCAGGGCCATTGTAGTAGCAAGCATCAATATTGGACACAGATGATAAATGGTTCAGAGTAGTGCTAGCAATGCTGTCCCCAGGCCCTTTATCACAGTCCTTTCCCTTCTTATCTAACCTAACCTTTACATTGTCAGGCATACAATGTCCAGCAATTTTCAATGGTATGGTTATGCCTTTTGCAGTGGGAGCAGAATGATGCATTCTGGTGACCAGGAGCAGTGGAGGAGGACCCATGAAAAGCAGCAAGTGCAGAGCATGGCTTTGAGCATGCTTCTTCATCAAGGATGTGCCTGTGGATGTTTCCAATGGCCAGGCTAGAGATGTCAGATGATGCAATGAGGGCAGAGGTGAAGGAGCTCCATGAAGGTGGTAAGGTATGGAGAAGGGGAAAGCACATGTTCTGTTCACAAACCTCCACTCTGGAGGATATGAGTCAATATTGTGCAATAATGAGAGCATCAATTTGGGGAGTAAGAGGTGGTGAGTTCTGGTCATACTTGCTTGTAAACAATGACTGAAAGTCCACAAACACAGTGATGATGGTCTGTTTCCCATAGACATCCTGAAGACCTTCCTGTGAGGCCAACATTTGCCAGTAAGGTCACACAATGTAAGAGGAAGAGGATAGCTAACAAGAGGGATGAGATCACACTTAAGTAAATGGATATCCCAGATGTATTCAGCTGAAGAGTAACTATGATACAGCTGAAGTATATATACTAATGGAAGCCTGTGCACAGACCATGTATGTACTCTAGGGCAAGTGTATCATAAAGGAATGTGCAGCATTCCTGTGAACAATCAATAAGCAACTTGCACAGCATCAGTAAGGATGTGCAGCATCTGTGGGAAGCTCTGTTGCAACATCAAGTTATAAGACATCATCTGTGAAAATATACATAGCTTGTTGCAGCATAAAATATACTCTATCTATCTACAGGTCAAGTCCAATTTCCAGACCAACTCCAACTTACAGACCAATTGCAATTATGTCTCCAGCTGTAAAGTATAGACCTGCTGTGTTGCAACATTGACTAAATAAGATACAATCAAATATTTATCTGTGTCATTATACATAAGCTGCAACAGACCTTGTCAATGTCCCTGTCCTGTCTCCATCCCTATTGATCATCACTGGCTATCAGCCATGAAAACACATACCCATA
>QLPN01008389.1:3742-23237 GCA_003314395.1 Albatrellus ellisii
TACCTATAAAATAAATTTATAATTATAATATAATATAATTAAATATCATTTTATTTATCAGATTATAATAACAATTCTACTCTAAATGCTATTAAAAAATATTTAGATTGTTCTCACTGTCACTGTGCTTATTGGGCAGCACTGACATGATGCTCTTATTATTAGCTATGACCTCATCTCTTCTTGTTCTCATATTCCAGCCCTATAGTGTATAGCATGGTCTGTGCACTGATTCCAGTACTATAAATACAGTAGTCCACTTAGCATTTTATCCCCAGTTCTGATCATCTGGGATATCTGCTAGGTGCAGTAGTCTCTAGTCTTTCTTGTCTTACTTTACTAATTATACATCTGGGATATCCACTAGTCTAAGCATGATTGTCCTTTTCTTGTTTTAGCTTTTCTTCAGTTGTTCAGCTTCAATATAGCATTGGCCTTACAAGAGCTGCATAGAGCACGTATGTCAGAAGAGAACTCAGAGAGTAGAAGAGATACTCACCTCAGCACATGCAGAAGTGCTGAGGTGAGACAAAAACAAGGTAAAGAAGTTATAGTAAGAGCAAGATAGAGTTTAAGAGGAGCTCAAACCATAAAGAGAAAAGAAATACCAATAAGATGAGACAGAGATAAGTATACTTAATAAGTAAACAGTGTGATCAGCATCATAAGGTAATGAAAAAACCAACAGTTCACAGATCAATGATGATTGTGTTGACAATAGGCCATGTGCTGAGGAGAACAAAGAAGAGTTCTTATTTGTACATGTTATATCTCTACAGTATATCTAGTACAGTGCTGACTATATGTGTGTGAATGTGTATGGATGTGTGTGTGTATGTTCAGTATACACAAAAAGAGGAAGGAGGATGTTAGTCATCATCAGTGTATCGTCAATAGATTGTGCAGCAATCAACAAGATCATGTGACCAGAGATGCATCTGTAGTAAACTAAGTAAATAGCCACAAGCATGAGTGAAATGAGAGATAAACAAAGATAAATAACAACAAAATATGATCAGTCCTTGCTAATTGTATAGTAGTAGTCCTTAGCAAGTAAATGTAAATAAATGAATAAAGAGAAAAGAGGAGATGATAAGACACTTTATAGTACTTGGAGTAAAAGTCACAGCTCAGTATGTAAAATACTGTGGTACTATAAAGGTAAGCTAATAGAGTCCTTACTATAGATATGCACTAGTAAAACTAGATCTATAGTAAGTAAGAAATGGAAAGAGAAAGAAAGAAAAATAAGTCCATTACAAGGTGCCAAAGCAAATGCCTTATAACAGATAGTGCCATATACTCAGCTTCAGTGGAGGAAAGAGAAATGACCTGCTGTTTCCACAACACCCATGCAACTGCACCATCTGCAATCCTGAACACATATACTCCCATGGATTTGTGATCATCTTTGTCAGCAGCCCAGTCTGAGTCTGAGTAGCTATGAAGGCCTGATCCTGAAGACCCATTGTACTGGAGGTGCTGGTGTAGTGAACCTTTGAGATAGTGGAGGATGTGTTTGGTGGTGTGCAAGTGATCAGGATGAAAATTTGTGAATTGTGACAACTTGGTGACAGTGAAGGAGATGTCAGGACAAGAGACAATGGCAGTGTACAAAAGTGAGCTGATGAGTTGTTGATATTCAGCATGGAGTGAGTGTGGGGCAGTGTTGTCAGCTTTTATGAGTGAGATATTGAAGGGAAGAGGAGTTGGTGCAGGATTGCAGTCAAGGAACCTGAAGCAATCTAGGGTGTCCAAGATGTTGGTGGTCTGGTCAATTTCCAGTATGTGCTTTGTGCAATCTCTAGTGATGTGTAGGCCCAGGTAAGAGTTGATCTCACCAAGGTCAGTCATTCTAAATAGCTTGTGATGAACTCCCATAAAGATAGGGCTCATCACTGCAGGGGCATGTGAAGGGAGTACAAAGGTGAATGAGAAGAGAGTTAGAGCAACCAGTAAACTGGTGCTCAGAGTCACATGCAAGTGAGGAAGAGAGAACATCAGAAGTGTTATTTGATGGAGTACAAGATGACTGATATATATACTAAGGAAGGCAGTGCACAGACCATGTAAGTGAAGGTGGCTGAGAGTGTGTATGTACAGTAGAGCACAAGAAAGTTTAACAGCTTGGAGAGTTCATTTTTTAGTGCTATGACTTCCATGAGTTCCTTTCTGAAGATAGTGAAATTGTTGACATAGAGTATGAAGATGAGTGGTGCTGAGGAAGTTGTGGAGATATAGATGCCAGAGTTGGTGAATGCACATTTGAAGCCAAGTTTGAGAATTGCAGTGTGGGCCTTAGCATGCCATTGTCACAATGCTTGCTTTAACCCATCAATGTTCATATATATAGCAGCAGTCATGTACACAAAATAACACTCCAGTTGTTCTCTTCTCTCTCACATGCCTGCAGTTCATCACAGACACCTATGCACCCTCTCATGCACACAGCAATGCTGCAGCATTGGCAAGAACAGTGGGACTGTCAGTGTTACACACCACTATGCAGCACAGGTGGAAGCAATAAAGAGAGGTTATACATGGATGTCAATAAGGATATAAAGTGCAAAGGCAAGCAACACCCTGATAAGATAAAAGAGATAAATTGTAAAGAGTAATGACAGGATAAGACAGGACAATAAAAGAGTAGAAGAGATGTCCACTTGTACTACAAAGATACTATGAGGGACCCTTATAAGTAAAGCATCAGTGTGCACAGACCAGCTGACATAAGAAGTACGGGGCGCGGGTGTAGGTGAGCAAACAGCGCGTATGATAATTCCAGCGATAGTGTGGCTCTTCTCCTCGCAACCCTGCAGTATCTCAGTTGCTGTTGACTTTTGCTGGACCGAAAGTAACTCAGAATGCAAGGGACATCAAGTCTGAGACATCTATCTCTAATCTTGTTACTATGCTCGAGGGCCCGCCCATGCCCTGTCAGCGCATGGAGGTCTTATCCACATTCTTTCACGTAATCACCCCTTGGGTAAGACTGTGGCAGCAGGTGCAGCGGCATTGAGCACTACACACTACTTACGAGTTAGCTCCAGATTTTGTTGCAAGTAGGCACATTTATTTGAAACATATTCCTGATTCATACACAACAACGACCAAGACTTACGGACTCAAGCTCAAGAAGCAGCTGAGGTACGAACCCTCGGACGAAATGATCTGGAAGGTTTGCAAGGACAAGACCGTCTCGAAACTTGAACCTATTCGTGCCTTCCGATGGAAGTGCATACATGGGGCGCATAAGTGGGGGTCGTACTGGTCAAGAATGAATACCGGGCTGACGGCCCTGCGTGCGACACTGAAGAATCAGAGATTGAGCACCTCCTGACCGATTACAAAAGCCTTGGGCTAAAGACGGTGAGGCAACTTGCACGTCGACTATGGGAGAATAAAGGTCTGCCGCTGTCCTACACCGCCACTGCTGTTGTCGCCTGTCGCCAAATCGCGACAGCTCTGAAGGTGTGCCTAACAGAGTCCCACTCAGCGTCACTGAGTACGGCCTCTCCATGAAGACATACATCTCAGTTGTTGATATTGACCATATAGCGATGAGATTTGTTACATACTCCGAGTATTTACCAATGGCGGCACCCAGTTGTTGCATTGAACATGGCTTCAGAGTGACTTACTAAACCGAGCAAACACCAAAGTGAGTCAAGCGACCTTTGGTGCCCCCGGTGTACACTGCTTAGGCAGAAGGCAGGCTAGCTGCCATCTTTCGCCGCTGCCGCCGCACCACGTCTGCATGCCAATGTGATCGTCACTGGTCCCTGCCGCCCGCTACCACTACCTACCACCGTCAATGCCCGCCCATGCAACCGTCCACTGTCGTAGCGTGTAGTTGCTGCTGAGCTCTGCCAATGCCGCCGCGCCCAGAGGGAGAAGGAGTGGTGGGAAGCGTACTAGCGTAGGATTACTTGCATGGCAACGAGACAGTTGAAGACTTGAAGTCGCACGTGGCGCGGTTCGAAAATCGCGATGGTCCGTATAAGGGGGGTTCCTGCTGTGATGATCATCTGGATGAGAGTTCGTCTTCTAACTTAGGAGAGTGGCGAACCCGTAGAGACGAACTTGGAACTCTTCCACGAACAACATAATACACTGAACGAAAGGCGTCAATAAGTACAGAAACTGTGTATGCAACGACCTATCGAACATCAGGAAATGTGGATAACAAATGCATAGTCATCAATCCTAAAATGTAACCATCCTCACCGGCGCAATGCCCATATGCTCTGTGCGCTGGAGTCAATGTGTGAGGACTAGCCCCATAATGACAGCTTTTGTATGCGCGCCTGATGATATGACTTGCCTTGGTTCTGCCTGTCTCTTCCTAAGTTATTATATATAGTTCAGACGGACTCTCAACTCAGATTGTGTTTATATTGCTCGTGCATGTATTGACGTCCTTGCGCCGCTGACCCTTACACTCTTCGTCCCCCACGCCCTACACCGCCCTTTTTCACTGTGCCTTTTCCTTTGCCTTGCTCATCGAACAAGGGAGTTCCTGTTTATCTTGATACATGAATGCAGCAGTGTGAGGAGCAGACGATAGCGTACGTGTCAGTGCCATTTGCTGCACAACGATATCACGTGGGGACACATTGTGAGTAACTTTACTTTCCTCCTGCCATTGCGGCGACGGCGGCGACGGCGGCTGTGCAAACCCATACGGCCGTGGCGGCTGCGGCCGTGGCGACGGCGACGGCGGCGACAGTGACCGCGGCGGCGCAGAGGCGTGATACACCGCTTCCTTTGGGACCGAAGGCACAGTCTTCCAGTTATATCTGCGGTGATAAGCTTCTCGCGAACGGAGAATGATCACAACATCTAATAAGGGTAATCTTTGGGCTTCTTCCATAGTCAGCGTGTCTTCGCGTTCGACGACTTTCACATACGCTGGCACCAGCCACTCGACGACAGAATACTTCTTCGAGAGTATCAAACACTCGATGGGGTCTATCGTATCGATCCTCCGCGTGAGCTCCCGGATGGCATCCGCACGGAGGTCGGTAAAGAGGAAGCGCGACGAAACAGAGAGGATCGTGAGCCAGGCTGTGTTGTCTGGTGCATAATCGCTCTTCATGCTGCGCGTAGACAGTCTTAGTGAGCTCTCCGGACCATCTACATCTCCATCGCAGGGACGCACCCGAAGTAGAAGTACTCAAGGAGGCTATCGAACTCCAGCTTTGTGGTCTGGTGGAGCACGATCGGGTTGTCGTCAGACTTCCCCTCGTTGCCCTCGGTGGGCTGGAAGAACATGTCCCGGAAAAAGGACGATTCGCGGGTAAGGAAGTGGCGGTGGACGTTGTACAGACAGTCCTCGATCTAGGACCCCGCGTAAAACAGTCTAGAACGAATCTCAGAGACGAAGGCTAGGTGACACATACAGCGAAGATCGTTGTAGCGTCATCAAAGTAGAATTTAGGATGGTGGTACTTGGCGGACAGGAGGGAGCTGTCAGAATTAGCGTCAACAGAGAGACATACGAAAGTGTTTGCTCCACTGCTTGGACAATTACCTGGTAGTTGACATTGATGCGTGCTATGGGGAAAGTGACCTTTGCCTCAGGATTGAAGCATTTACCGTCTGACAGATCTTATATCGTGCCCAAGGGTAATGGTCTGGCGCCCAAACGTCGCCGCGTAAACAAACCCGCGGCACGGAGACAGGTCGTCGGATGCTAATCCACATACATGCGTCCACAGAGGAAATAGAAATCCAAAATTGGACCCACAGAAGCACGTGGATATTCTGCAGTCGAACGATGCCACATCGAGGGCTCTTCCTTCTGCATTGGGAACAAACTCGAGCAGCTACGGACCGGCTGTTTCCGAAAGCGATTGCGATTTTGAACAACTGTAACGCACTACAGCTCAGCGCCTCGAGGCTCAGTGGATCCTGAACCTTCTGATGAGCGAGGCAAGAAGATTCTAGCCAGGGTACTGAAGTGAGCGTTGCGAAGCACGTACCTGTCTGGGCAAGGATGTTGGCTATAGACGATAGTCGATGGTAATCATCTGACCTCCCCATGTTCCCGTGCTCAACAGCCATTCGCTGTTGATCATGAACATGACAGCCGAGAGATGTTTGGGGTCTGGAAATTTTTTTGAGATTCACCGTCCAATAGTCTCTGTGATGAAGTACCTAGCATGCTGCAACCACAAGGACATCCTTCGGAGATAGCCTGAGCATCTTCAGACGTCCAGCGGACAGGTGAAATGATCGAAAAGCCCCAAGAATGGGAGAAAGGCTTATTGATGTGGGCGGAAGGGAGCTATTGAGTGGAACCAAGACTCCCCTTGAGGCCATGGAACGGCTGAGGAGCTACAGGTCTATTGCGAGTGCTCGAGAAGGCCCTGTCGGCAACTCTCCTTGTTCGCTCTACGCTTTACTCACATTCCACGGCAAATATGGACAAGGCTAGGTGCACTTGCTCTCTTCAACAGTCACCTCGCTCCAAGTACACAGTACCCGCAGACACGTCCCCTTCCTCATTCCGACCTATCAACCACTATGACGTCGTTCATAAGAGGCAAAGGATCAAGGTTGTCTCGTGTGGCTGAATGTGGGACAAACGTCCAGGCGATCCCGCAGCGGACATTTCTTCTCCTATAAAGGAGAGCACGAGGCGAGGCCTGTGTTTGTGAATGCTGCCGACAGTAGCCTTGGATGCGTGCTCGAGCCCTCAAACATGTGCTCGCATGGCTGGTCATCGAGTGCGTAATGTTGAATAAGAGCGTGCTGAGTTGGGGGATACCGATGCTTGATTATGACTCGCTGACTGCGAGGATCCGCAGCTCGGTGGCGGCAGCGTCTCTGCGCCGGAACTGGAGGTGCACGTGCTTGACCTGGGATGCATCGCAGCGACAAGCCTGGCGAGCACTGCAAGGCAGTGGCAGCACTGACTCCCTACTTGGTTGCGGCTTCCGCTCCCCGAATGGCAACCGACTCTCAGGCGCGAACCGTCTTTACACCAGCCCCCAAACCTCTTCACCTTATATAGAAGCTGCGTTGCGAATGGCGCATCCACCACGACCGCGTCTAACACCCGCGCTGAGGTTACTGCCCGCTGGGCTCATGCTCTAAATACATGGTTACACCTGGACTGTACTCTCACTGACCGACGCCGCTACGGCCGCCGTGCCCTTTCCAGCTTTGCACCTCACGTCGATACCCTGGGATTGGTGGAACATGTACAGATCACTGTAAGACGAGTCTCTAAGTTTCCGAGTTTCCGAGTTGGGACGCTCGACATATACTCAACAACATAGGGATTACGTGACAATTTAATCAACAATCGCGACGTTCCCAAATCTACAACAGATCCCTATCGATGCGCATGGTCCCTACGTTCTTGCCAGACTACCCTGTAACAGGTGTCAATCTTGAGCCTAGTCTGCGTGTGAGACAGGACACACAATGACTCACCCTTATCATTACCTGTCTCCTACTGACCCTGATGGATCATCGATAGGTTAGGCAGTCGTGATCGCCAGCGCGCTGCTCCGGGGCCTCAAACCATGTTAACCTCACTCTGTTCCATCGGTTATCCTCGTCCCCTGCCTCGGCCTCGCCCCTCGTCCCTTGCCTCCGACGGCCGCCTATACTTCAATGAACGACCTTGCCTCTACCAGCAGCTTGGGGACCCTGCTGATACTGCGGAGTTGTCGATCAGACTGGAAGTGTCTTGTCCAATTGTCCTTACGGCTGTGCCACTCTCTGCAGTTCCCACAGTAGGACTCTGGCTGTCCATGACTAGTCTTGATGTGCCAGATGACGTCTTGTGGGCGTGTAAATGTCCACCCACAGATGGGGCATACCCACCTTCTGTCTGCATTCTGGACCACGACGTAGCCATCGCAGGTTAAGGTTATTGTCTGTGGGGTTTCAGGCCAGGGACCAGACCTTGAATACTCCCCTGACGCTCTTCGAGCCAGCCGGTGCCGTCGACTGGGTAATGGTTGTGAGGTTATGGTCGGCTTGGCTGCGCTCACAGATGTCGACGCAACCCTGTAGCCACTGTCGAGAGCGACGGCGGCTCTCAGTTTCGACATGCTGGCATTGGTTTCTCCTGTGGGATGTGCCTTGCACTTCCCTCACGCCTCTATTTCTCGGTGGTCCTGGACCGCCAAGTGACTGTGAGATAGAGCTTAGTGGCGAGGATAGAAAGGGGCTTACCTGGGGTGTGAAACCCATCCATTCCTGAGCGCTGGGAATGCGAATGGTGCTAGGGAAAGGGGCAAGAATGGTAAATGTAGGAGCAGAGGCGTGGGCAGCTAAGTAGAATGGGGAAGGAGCAGGGACGCGGGCGAGGAGGAGGGCGGGGACCGACACTGAGGTGGACTGGAATGTTGATTTGGCTTGACGCCAGTGAAGTGACGGGGACGGTGAAGGCAGGGGGGGGGCGGGGGCAGTGAACGCGAGGGATGCATGCGCAAAGACCAGGGCATGCACGAAAACCGGGGCAAGGATGATGATGGGGGCAGCCATGTTGAATTGTGGCGCCATGGTAATGTCAGTGGATATATATCCTTCAACATTCTGATAATTCTTGGGTGCTCAGTAGTTGCAGTAAGGTCGCCGAGTTAAAGGTTATGTATGCACCCAATAATCTTGTGGGCCGCTCAACTGTGTCCATTCAGTGGAGATTCCGCTGTCGTACTCCACGTGCAGAAGCAAAAATCCGGGATTGAATGGGGTATCATGTAGATACTCCATCTAAGTCAAGAACTTCTCAGGAGTATTCGGGTTCCAG
The DNA here is from genome assembly GCA_003314395.1 of Albatrellus ellisii. Taxonomy (NCBI): domain Eukaryota; kingdom Fungi; phylum Basidiomycota; class Agaricomycetes; order Russulales; family Albatrellaceae; genus Albatrellus; species Albatrellus ellisii. The sequence goes on from QLPN01008389.1 coordinate 12,513, forward strand.
TGGTTGCTAATTGGCATTGTTATGGTTGAGAGGGAGATATTGGAAGAGTACAGTTTGATTCGGATGCTAATATTTGTGGCCCTCTCAGGGCGCACTTTATAAATACAGGTGATTGCCATGTGCATCTCGCGTGAGTCCGTAATCTGATGCTAGCAGTCTAGTCATTGAAATGGCATTGCTTTCAGATCCTATACTAATTCTTCATTTTTTCTTTTGTTAACGACAACGTCGAGGAGGGAAGGCACTTAAATTAGGGGGGAGCTAATGCGCAGTTAAGATCATTGCGATCCACGGTGCCGCAATACACCTCTGTGGTAGGCGAAGGAGGTCCGTTCATTTGCTAGCCGGACCATCAAAGCTTCTAATATTCTACTGTCTTCGCTTCTGTTGTATCGATGACTCTATGATGAGCGCTTAGACACCGCTGCTATTACCTCCCAGACCAGTCAAGGCGTCTTTGTTCTTGTCTTACATTGTCCTCTACGGCATCCCAGTTCGGAACTTTTTCTGGCCGTTAGATCCGTATATCGAGTCATTCTGACGCAATGGTTGACAAAAGTCATGTCTAAACTTCTCAAGCGCACCCCAATGAATTCTCATTCTCTCAAGCCTCTGTAACATATCAAGAGAGTATACGCTTTGGTTGGCAGTGTCACGGTACGTCCGCACATACTGTATCTTCACTACCCTCCTTGGCTTCTTGCGCGCATCCAGGCATGTCCCCGGAGACAGATGAAGCCATTGGTAGAATATGACTCTATTTGCTTCTACGACGTCGACCAGAGTACGACACCATCCGTTATTAGATGGCAGAAAGAACATCAGACACTTAGGCAGTGCCGCTGGGAATGAACCTGGGCCGTAGAGTCCTCCGCGAGGCTATCGCCAAAAATAGCAAGCTTTAGATTTCAAGCTTCACCAGTGAGACGGAAGACGTCCCACCTTCCATGTGGACTGGTTTGTGTATAGCATGTATGCACGGGGTTTCTCATCCAATCAGCCGCACTCCCGTCTCACAGAGCCGTTGAAAGAAAAGGCCAGAACTTACTCTTCAACCGGACACGCTGCGCCAGCCCCGCCTTCTTTTGGCTCGTACGAGCGCGGGGGGAAATGTGCCGGGAGACGGCGACTCTTGCGTCTTGCGTGTTTACTGATATAGGGAGGTCGTGCTGCCCCTAGACTTCAAGTTCGCCGCACAGCATGGGTGCAAGTGACGGATGCTTCCCGCGCCCGACAAGTGTTGCAAAATGTTGTCGACGAGATGTACGTCGATTATACGTCGTGCAATGGGTCGCCCCACATCTGAATCCGATGGACTTGTATGGACTGCAAATGCGCAAGTCTTACCAAGCCATTTCTCCACAAGCTGTGATCCTAACATAGTCCACATCTTCGAGACAAAAGCTGGGGGACACCCACGACGAAGATCGCTGTGGCGTCGTCGAAGTGGGATTGAGTATGATGACACCTGGTGGAATGGGTCCGGGGGAAGTGTGAGATGTTGAAACGAATGGTCTAACACACACGACAATTTTCCTCACACTTGTCCTAGCCTGGCGGGGGGGGGAGGGGCAATCACGCGAAGGTGTACAACACAAAGTAGCTGATTTTTATATACCTCGACCCTGCATCCACACTGCATCCTTGCTGCGAGCTCACATAAGCTTGCATGGACCAGTCACAATCTCCAACATGAGGGCTTTTAGAATTACTGTCACTGTCAATTCACAGACATGTGACATGTCAGCTCTATTGCACCATATGGGACAATCACCTGGATTTTGACACCTATGTGTAGGGCAGGCAACCTAGGCCACGCTATTGATCTATCTATCTTGTCACGAGCTCTTTTTTCATGCCCAAGGCGCAAATCTAGTAACGGTCTGCACCCAAGCATTAAGAACTAACCGACTTTGCACCTTGAAAAATGGCTTGCATACAAAAATACGGATAAGATTGGGAAGGGAGGGTTGGGTGGGTAACACAAATATGAAACCACCAAGATGGGCAAGCAAGGTAAGGACAAAACCCACTATCACCAGTCCTTCACCTAGGACAAGGAGGATCCGACATCCAGGGACCTACGATGACAAACCTGCCACAGTCCCTGCATGGCTTGACCCAGCATCCCTTTCACCAAATGCCAGTGGTCATGTGTGGTGACAATTTTGAATACTGGTCGGAGCAAAAAGGGATAAGGGTCTGAGACTCTGCACGGAGTCATCTCAAACGCGGCTTAGGAGACCCAAAGCTCTGCACAGAGCCATGGGTCATCCTGCGCGGGATTCATCCAGAACGCCGTTTGAGCTAAAAGGCAAGGACTTGAGACTCTGTGCGGAGTCACAAAACCCTGAGCAACCTGGACCATCTCAAACGCAGCTCGGGAGACCTGAAACCCTGCGCAGAGCTACTAGTCGTCCTGTGCAGGACCCATCCTGGATGCCGTTTGAGACTATATGGAGTCACAAAAGTCCTGAGCAATCCAGGGCGCAAGCGTAGGCCAAAAATATTCTGCATGGGATCATAAACAGCAACCTGGATGCAGTCCGTGGTAATAAGCATCGCCGAAAAATCCGGGGCAGTCGATTAGCCTGGTGTGAACATGCCGTTAAATCCAATATAAATGCGTCCAAAGAGGAAACGATAGATATGAGTCATCCAAAACCTGATCGACAGCAGAGAAGCGAGGAAAATAGCCAAGCCCAAGCTCTCGCCTCGACCCTAACCGTAGATTCCGAGTCTCAGAGCCCGTCGGCGACTTCTCGCACACCACCTCCTGCGTAGTATGCAATGTCGTGGATGTCACGATCGACAGTCTGCAGTAAACAAACAGACATAAAGAGTAGAAGCACACTGGCATCGCATCGAGCACTCTTCCTTCTATGTTGAGAATAAATCCAAACTGCTGCACTACGTTAGATACGGCGACTCCGAGTATGAAGACTCGACCATATCATCAAGTTCTTGTTGAGGTGGCAGGGAGACTTCAGCCGCGGCACCGAAGCAAGAGTTGTGAAGCACGTACGGATAGACTGGAGACTATGGGGTTGTCACGTCTGCAGTTGATGTTGATGAATCTTTCCCCTCGAGATGCCCACGAACTATAGAGGATGCTGATCGCATGCGAATCAAGCCCGTCCTCTTTCACGATGATCATGTTAGCCGAGAGAAGATGGTCTGGCAAGTGGAGAGGAACTCACTGTCCAATTGTCTTTGTGATAGAACAGTTCCCGGCAAGCCGCGACCACCTCGACGTCCTCCGGAGACAACTTTCGAATGGCCTCCAGCGTCAAGCATTCTTGTCGTTCGACAAGCTTTATATATCCAGGGACGCGCCAGTCGTTGATCGAGTGTTCTTTGGAAAGCACTAGTTGTCTGACGGGGTCCATGACATTGACTCGCATTCTGAGCTCCCGGATCGCGTGCTGACGGACGTTGTCGAAGAGGAGGCGCTTGGAGATACAAAGGATGGCAACCCACTCATCTTCCGACGGCTGATAGGTCATCATCATGCTGTACGGTAGCATTGAACGTTGGCCATTGAGCGATCCGACGCAAGTCACAAAGTACATACCCAGTGTAGAAGTACTTGAGGAGACTGTCGAATTCCATGCGAGTTGTCTGATGCAGGATGATCGGGTTATTATCGGATTGACCTTCACTAGTACTGTCTGTGTTGGGCAGAGACAGCATGTCCCGGAAAAGGGGAGACTCGGTGATGAAGAAGTGGCGGTGGACTTTGTAGAGACAGTCCTCGACCTGGGAACAGTTGGGTCAGCTCCTCGGTGTGATCAAAAGAGATATGTACGGCAAAGATCGTCGTAGTGTCATCAAAGTAGAATTCTGTATGGCGACGCTTAACAGACTGGGGACCGGAGGAAATGCAAGGACTGTCAGAATCAGAGTTAATAGAGACATGCAACGGGTCGGGTTTGCAAGACAATCACCTCGAGTCGGGCATGGAAGCGGTCTTTCGATCAATTCATCTTCTCACGGGCTCTTATATCTTGCCCATCTGCGAATCCAGTAACGACCTACGCCCAACGTAGCTGATCTCAGCAGTCGTTCTGGATATACAACCGCACACTAAGCGCGTCCAAACCAACTCCATAGAAGCGAAGCAAGCAACCGCTCTTCTTTCGACTCTGACGTACTCAAAAGCTCGTCAATGACTTCACTTCCTGTGTAGTACGCATGTCACGATCGACGCTCTGCAGTAAACACGACGAGCAGAACACATCACACTGGGGTTCGGGGCGAGCGCGAGGGCTGTCAGAATTAGTGTCAATGGAGATACATGCGTTTTCCCCCACGAGACATAACCCGGAGTTTAACATTGCAGTGATATTAACCTATTGTGCGCACTCCGCATCAATCTATTCAGCTTCTCACAGGCTCTTATTGTTGGAACCATGACTTCAGGCTGGGTAAACCGAGCATATCTCCAAATTGAGTGGAGCTACTTGTATATGGCCAACCAGCTATACATGGCGTGTCAAGGTATGTGCAAAGTTTTTCACTCATTAGCCGCACTCACCCATCTCACAGAGTCGTTGAAAGAAAGTACAAGAGCTTGCTCTCGAACCGGACACACTGCGCCAGCGCCGCCTTCTTTGGTTCTGTACAAGCGCGGGGGCAAATGTGCCGAGAGACAGCGTTTCTTGTGTCTCGCGTATTCGCTGACAAGGGAGGTCGTGCTGCCCCTGTATTTCCAGTTCGCCGCACAGCATGGGTGCAGTAACGCATGCTTCCCGCGCCCGGTAAGTGTTACAAAATGTTGTTGACGAGGTGTACATCGATTGTACGTCGTGCAATGGGTTGGTACACATCTGGATCCGAGGGATTGCAGATGCACAGGTCTTACCAAGCCATTTCTCCATGAGTTGTGGCGTCCTCATACACCTGCGAGTGTCGTCGTTGCCATACCTGGGCTGTCAACATCCAAGAGGAGAGTTTGCCTCAGTAGAGCAGAGCAGCGGACCCATAGATTGAGCTTGAAGTTCTTCTGTGAACAACATAGTATACTGAACGAAAGACATCAATAAATGCAGAAAATGAAATGCTACGAGATATAGAATGAATGAAAATGGATGTGAATTTGAATAATAAACGCATGGTCATCAAGCCCAAACACAACAACCCTCGCCAGTGCAGAGTCGTGGTCAATGCCCCCATGATGATAACTTTTATATGTGCGCCGGATGCATATCTCTGCTTGATTCTTTGCCTGTACGACTTGCCTTCTGCCTGTTACTTCCTACTATATCTATGGTTGGGACGGTCTCTCGACTCAGATGTGATTATATTGCTCGCACGTGTACTGATAACCTTGTCGAATCAACGCCAGCGCTGGCATTATTCGCAAACCCCTTGTGCGCTCACCCTCATTTTCCGCTTCGCTCTGCGTCGTCCCTTACTTCTTCACTTTGCATTTCTTATATTCCTTCAAGTTGACTCTTCTCTCTGTGCCTCCTACCTCGTCTTGTTCATGGCGCAGCGGATCCCTGTTGACTTGATAAATCAGCCATACAGGTGCGGCAGCGCGAGCAGCAGGGTGTATGAGTACCGGTCGGTGCCATTTGCTGGATAACGATATCATGTGGGGACACTTTGCATCTGAATCCGGGTTCCTGCGCAAACAAAAACGTCGATTGGTTTCTTGAAGAGGACCGGACAGTCCAGTTGTCTCTGTGGTGATAAGCCTCTCGTGAACAGAGAACAATCATACCATCTAAACAGGGCGAGTTTTGGGCTTCTTCCACAGACAGCGTGTTTTGGCGTTCGACGAGTTTCACATACGCTGGCACCAACCAACCGTCGACAGAATACTTCTTCGGGGGTGTCAAACATTCGACGGGGTCTATCGTATCGATCTTCCGCGTCAGCTCCCGAATGACATCCCCCCGGAGGTCGTCAAAGAGGAAGCGCGATGAAAGAGAGAGGATCGCGAGCCAGGCTGCATTGTCTGGTGCATAATCGCTCTTCATGCTGCGGGCAGACAGCCCCAGTAAGCTCTCCAACTGCAGGTCCATCGTAGGGACGCGCCCGAAGTAGAAGTACTCGAGGAGGCTGTCGAACTCCAGCTTGGTGGTCTGGTGGAGCGCGATCGGGTTGTCGTCGGACTTCCCTTCGTCGTCTGCGTTGGGCAGGCAGAATACGTCGCGGAAAAAGGAAGATTGGCGGATAAGAAAGCAGCGGTGGACGTTGTACAGACAGTCCTCGGTCTAGGACCCCGCGTAAGACAGTCTAGAACACACCTCCTAGACGAAAGCTGGAAGGCACATACACTAAAAATCGTTGTGGTACTTGGCGAACGGGGATCTGGAGGAAACCCCAGAACTGTCAAATTAGCGTCAACGGAGAGACATGCGACTGTTTTCTCCACTGCATGGAGGACAATCACCTGGGTCTGGCGATGGAGTTTGACATTGATATTAATATGGGGAAGGCACCTCAGCCTCGACCCATTCAGCTTCTCACTGGATCCTATACCAAGCCTACGGTGCGGATCAAAAGCGACAATAACTAAAAAGACCAGACCACAGATCGACAAGAAGAATGGTTGCAAGACGAGCGCCCCTAACAAACAGTACGACAGACCCCTAACACACAAGTACTGCAGTAACCCGGATGAGGATCCGACGTCCAGAGACTCACCATGACAGATCTGCCATAGTCCAACCCCTCAAACCGGCGAGAAAAAGAGAACCGGCGTCCCGCGCGGGACTCATTCCGTTCGAGGTGGAAGTCTGCGTGGAGTCACAAAACCATGATTGCCGAGACGCGGTGACGAGCGTCGCAACGAAACAACACGTACGTGCTCGCCTCGGGTCCCCTGCGTGCACGTTGGCCGCTTCGATGAACGAGATGGGCAGTGTGGTGGCCTCAGATATGAGAGTGGGGTCCCGATCAGCAAGCGACGGCCAAAGCACGCCCAGAGTGCGCAAATGAGCAATGAATGTGCTTGTTTTGCATGTCCGTGGCACACGTTAGCTGCCACTAATGCAGGATGGGAGTGGAGGGTAGTTGCTGAACGGACAGTATGCAGGCGGAGCCCAACGAAAGAACGGCAGGTAGAATTCATGAAACGAGCCTTCTCATGCTCATTTCGTCGTGTCTGGGCTTGTGTCGGCCGCTGTCGATGGAGATAGGGCACAAGAGAGCAGGGCTTTGGCGCAGGTGGAGGAAAGCCGACTGATTGTGAGCTTGCCGGCACCACAGACAAAATAGGTAACCTTGGACGCACGCCGCGGCGTCAGAGGGCTCACAGGGAGGTTCGGAGAGTTGCAGAGGGTGCCAGAGGGTGTGGCAAGAAAACAGATGCAGTAACTCACGGCGAAGAGCCAAACGAGACAAGCAGTTGTGAAGTATTGTATTGTCACTGTAGAAGTAGATACGCTAGTTGTTATTAGCATCTAGTAGAAAAGCCACTCACTACGTTCGACCGAAATCTCCGACAAAGAAGGGGGGATTTGACTATAAAGATACGTTCAGTATCACGGCATGTAATTCTAGACAAGAATATGGAAATGCGCCGAGAATGATTTCAAACTGTAAGGTGGCACCTTGGAAAGTCGCGGACAACTATGGACGTCTTGAAGTCTCGACCATGACTACCTACTATCTTCTGGTTAGGTCAGCAACAGAGACTACTGACCACCGTAGTCCATGCCCAGTTGAATTCTCACTGGGGTTTACCACGAGTCGATTGACCCCTGGGCCACAATGTCTGCCCGAGCAGCACAGCGCGTTTGTCAGATAATCAAGGTACATCGATCCTTTTGTAACGCTGCTCGTGACGCTCTGATGTGCAGTTCATTCTCTCAGCTGAAGCCAGAATGTCAGGCCGAGTACAGAGCCATCCACGCCGCAGTATGGCCTGCCGTCCTCGCCGCTATTGAGCGTGCGCATATAGTCGACTATTCCATCAATTACTATGCGCCGTTGCATCTCCTTATCGCTACATTCAAGTATATTGGTGACGATTATACCCGGGATATGGCGGAGATGGCGAAAGATGAGGAGACCCGACGGTGATGGCAGCTCACGGACGGCATGCAGGAGAGCTTTGTCGAAGGCGCGACAGGTAGTGGTAGTGATATACCTTGGCGGCTGGTATGTGCAATTTCATCCCTCGATCTATCATGGGCTCATACGCTTCATAGAATTTGGAAGAAATCTTTAGATTCGACGGTGGAAAATGAGAGACGTCTGGTGATCAATCTTCAATGTATCTGAGTCTGCTAGTTGCTTTTCGGATACCACCAGTATGCAGTGACATACTGTATGATACTATTACTCAGTAAGTTGTTACTACTAGTAACCACATATCGACTTGCTCGTAGACAAATTGTAGGACGAACCGTATGCGTTATTAGCAAGTCTGACTGGGCCTATAAAAAAATAGAACAGAAAATACAACACGTCCACGCAGTTTTCGAACTGTGAGTGGGTAAGTCGCGCGACACGGATTCAACATATAGTCTACCACGAACATTCATGAATTCCTTGCCTGTCGTACATGTAAAGTAGGCATCGAGAGCATCAGATACTAGGTAACTCAGCGAACCTGAACGCATGGCACATCCACATGTAACAGACAGTAATTCTCTTCTTCACAGTCTGTCTTTCATGATATGATGAACCTACGAAACTCATAGTTACAGTCGCGCCCGTTCTGCGCTCAATCAGCCTCATTCATTATCGGAAGCCGCACTGGTCTGCGCGCTACGACTCTTCGCGCGAGATGTCCATTCTTCCATAACCTCCAGTCTATGCCACACGTCAAAAACTGCAAACCCGCCACCATTTTCACTTTTCTCGTCATCCTGCTCGACCTCGCGTGCGTACCCACCCCACCATTCCAGCCACGGGCCCACCCACACCATGATCTTGCAGCGACTGCGACGGTGCTCATGCAGTGGCAACATTTAGCTACTACTCCTCATACACGTCCTTCCCACAACTTCGGCCGGAAGTGCTTGAACACTGACATCTCGCTCTTGCTGCGCACACGCTTGCTGCCCTTTTCCTCGCTGTTGCTGTCGCATCCGCGGGTGACGTGTATGGCTAGCGAATCTCACATGGTCCGTGGGGACATACTCACGTGCCTCTTGCTTCGCCCACAGAAGACTACAGGGAAATTTCTATTATTTCCAGAAGGGTCTGGGCCATGTATTGGCCAAAAAAAAAAAAGCATAACGGGTGTCAGGAAACATCATTGGCTGTAGCCAGAACTGTCGTGACTGGTGGGACATTGAAGCTAGCCCCGCTCCCTCCCAACTCTCCACACGCTTCGTCACCTCCCGAAAGGAACCGGAAAATAGCTTGTTTACCCGTGCTATGCTCAAGTCCATACGCTGCAGACCCAAGAAAGTGGGCAAGTTGGTCGATACAGTGCAGGATCCACGGGCACGCAGATTGTGGCAACACCATTTGGTAACGTGCCAACACAGCCTATTTTGGACGTCAGCGATGGTTACGATGAGGAAGCCAGGACTATCATGAGCGTACTTGGCGAAAATAGGAAAACGGTCACTTTCTTGGAACGCGTGGCACGATCTCCATATTTCGAATTTTGAGCTCTGTACGACATGTCAGTAATTGCGATATGTATGTCATTGTGTTGTACGTGCCAGATGCTGGAGTTGTGAGAGTGCAAGAGTTTCCGCCGAATACAAGGGCTCAGGCGTGCGCTGATGAGGCTGATGGGTCAGAATAAAACAAACAGAGGGCTTGGGGACATACGAAGGCATGAATCCATCCGGTTGGGATAATTATGGTATTGCCCGCGCTGGAGCCTACTGGGATGACTTCATCCACAAAGCTACACATCCTTGCTCATCTTGGTATGAGTGCTAAGGTCCGTGTGTCGAGATGACGTTTCTTGCATATTGCATATTTGCTGACAGAGGAAAGTCATGCTATCTCTGGACTTATGCCCTTCATGTTCGCTACGGACAAGTGCTTGCTGCGCCAGACAAGTATCACAAGATGTTGTTGACGATATGTTACGTCAATTTTATCTTGGAACAGAGTTTCTCTAGTACAGCCTCAAGAACAGAATACAGAGACTGATGGGGAATATCATAAATTTTTACAGTAATGTTATACATACTTATAGGGGGCTTAAAACCGTATAGTATTATGAAGACGAAAGCAGAAAAGAAAAAACAAATGCATTCGAAAGTGCGCCAGCAATTGCCGAGTTTCCTAAAATGGAAGGTCCATACGTCGGTTTGTGTTTCCAACGTTTTACGCCGGGTATGGCCACGGCGACTCTCTACATATATAGGCCACAGTTACAAGGACGTGCAGGGTGGTAGTGAGCAGGAGGATAATGCTAGCATATGCAAGCAAGGAGAGCTTTGACAGTCACATTGATACTTTAGAATTGATGGAACATATACAGTAGGATGAAACACAGTCTATTCTACTCTGAGTCTCCGATGTCAGAATTGGCCTCTCCCATGGGATGCACCTCAGGCTTGCACTTCCATCACACTTCTGTATCCCAGTGGCCCTGGACCACCAAGTAACTGTGAGAAAGACCTTTGTGACAAGGATAGAATGGGACTTACCTGGGACACAAACCCACCCATTCCCAAGCAGTGGAAATGAGACTGGTGCTAGGGAGAGGATAATTTTTGGTATAGCACATGAGGTTGTGCCCAGATGATGTGCCCAGATCCTTGTGGCATGCTGTTAAATTCTTGGATATGATCT
>QLPN01008389.1:28007-38488 GCA_003314395.1 Albatrellus ellisii
ACAACCACGCTCTAAATGCGTCCAAAGAGGAAACAGTGGATATGAGATATCTGAAACCAAATAGGCAGCTGCGACCCAAGCACCTCTTTCGCAGTGATGTGGATCTTAAGTCTCAAAGCTCTTCTCGCACACCACTTACCGTGCCTCCTGTGTAGTATGCGTGCCACAACCGACACTCTGCATTAAATAGTACGAAGAGCGGAGCACGGCACATCGAGGATTCTTCATTGGGAGCAAATTCAAACAGCTACGGGTAGATGTGGAAGAGAACGGTTGCTGTACTACATCATATATGGCGGCTCCAAGTATGAAGACTCAACCAAATTGTCGGATTCTTGTCTGTCTGATGAGGCGGGCCAAGTTGATTTCGGCCAGAGCACCCTAGCAAGGTGGCAAAACATGTACGGAAGGACTATGAATTAATTGAGCGTCTTTGCAATCGATCTCTTTCTTGGAGATGGCTGTTGACGATGACAAAGGCTGTTCGTCTGAGTTCCGTCCCCTGTCACAATTGATCACGAACATGTTAGCGGAGGGCGGTCTGGCAACCGGAAAAGGATTACCACCCAATTCTTTCTATGATGGAACGCTTCCCGGCAAGCCGCGACCACCACTAAGTCCTCCACATCCAACTTTTGGGCAACTGCTAGCGTCAAACGTTCTGGTCGTTCGACAAGCATTACATATGCAGAGATGCGCCATTCGTTGATCGAATGTTCTCTGGAAAGCATCAGCTGTCTGACGGGATCCATAGTTTTAACTCGCTTGTTGAGCTTCTGAATTGCATGTCGATGGATGTCGTCGAAGAGGAGGCGCTTGGAGATAGAAAGGATGGCAACCCATTCATCTTCTGACGGGTTGTAGGTCGGTTTCGTGCTGTAATGTAGCGTTGAGCGCCAGCCATTGAGCGACGCAACGCAAGTCATTAGTACACACCCAGAGTAGATGTATTCGAGAAGACTGTCGAATTCCATGCGAGTTGTCTGATGAAGAATAATCGGGTTTTTATCGGATCGACCTTCAGTAGTATTATTGGGCAGAGACAACATGTCTCGAAAAAGGGGAGACTCGCTGACGAGGAAATGGCGATGGACTTTGTAGAGACAGTCCTCGACCTGTGACACGGTGAGGTCAGCTTCTCAGGGTGGTCGCAATCGAGATAAAGGACAGAAGTACGGCGAAGATCATCGTTTTGTCATTAAAGTAGAATTTTGGATGGCGATTCTTGACGGACTGGGATTCGAGAGAAGCGCGAGAACTGTCAGAATGGGTGTCAACGGAGAAATATGCCAAGTGTCACCGCTTAAAAAATCACCTGGTCCTAGTCCTGGTCTTGGTCTCGGTCCTGGTCCCAGTCCTGGTGGTTGGCATTGATATTGACATGCACTATGGGGAGAGCCATTTCAATCATAATCTATTCAACTTCTCACGGGCTGTTATACCATGTTTACGGTGCGAATCAAAAGCGACAATAGTCAGAAAGACCAGAATACAGGTCAACAGGAAGAAAAGAAAGGAGAGTAGGTAGCGCAAACGAGAACAGGTAAGACAAGCGCAGGAGAAATTCCAAAAGCACCCCTAACAAACAGCTCAACGAACCCCTAACGAACAAGTCAGCAACCCGGATGAGGAGGATCCGATGTCCAGAGGCTCAGTGACAAATCTGCCATAGTCCTTCAAACCGGCAGCCAAAAGAAAAGCGGCATCCTACGCGGAATACATCTCGAACACCATTCAAGGTGAAAGGTAGGTCTGAGACTCTGCACAGACTCACAATATCTAGACGCGGTCTAGGTGACTAGCGTCACCACAATCATTCAGCTGAGTGTAGGTTGACGTCTAAATCTGATATATCATCGCCAGAAGTGCGAACACCGTAACGGTCTGGCGCCCAAGTATCGCCAAGTACAGAAATAAATCGTAGCATCACATACCACGCCACAAACATGTCTAAAGGGAAACGATGGATATCAGATATACCCAAAATCAGGTCCACAGAAGCACATGGACACCGGGTGATACGAAGCAAGCGGCCACCTTTCCTACTCGCCGCGATTCTTCCAAGTTCAACCCTGATGTAATGTGCATTCTCATGCATGTCACGACCGACCGTCTGCAGTAAAACGACACGAAAAGCGGGTACATCACATCGAGTACTCTTCTGCATTATGCGCAAATCCGAGCAGCTACAGGCTGGCCATTGGCAAAAGCGAGAATGCGGTGTGCCTACGATGTAGCTTAATCAAAGAGCCCAAATCCGCGATCACTGTCGAAGAAGATTTCAGCCGGGTGCCAATGCGAAAGTTACGAAACACGTACACAGGAGACAGGAGATTCAAGGACAAGCTCTGTTGTATCAAACACCCCAAATCCGTGATCAATCGCACAGTCGAAGATTTCAGCCAAGCGCTAATGTGAGAGTTGCGAAACACGTACCGCCGCATGTAAAGGAAGTTGCGGGAGATCCTTCTTCGAGCTCGCTATAGACGATGGATGAGGCCGATTGCTTGACCTTCATCTGTTGCTGCGACTCCACCTGTGGTTGAATATAGCGGCCGAAACCATGACCAGAAGCTACAGGCTGATTGACAACTTGAATAAACTCTACAGTTCAATTATCTTTGTGATAGTAGAGTTCCCGGCAAGCCGTGATCACCAGAACATCCTCCAGTGATAGCTTCTTAGCATCTTCCAACGTCAAGCGGTCTGGTCGTTCAACGACCTTCACGTATGCAGGAATGCGCCATTCGTGGATCAAGTGTTCCCTGGAAAGGAGCAATTGTTGCACAGGATCCATGGTGCTGAGCTCCTCGGCCGCATGCTGATGGACTTGGTCGAAGAGGAGGGTGGCAGCCCAGTCTTCTCTGGACGGTGGCATTGAGCACAGCGATCCGAGTAGAAAAGTACTGTCGAGTTGGCTGATGGAGGACGACCGGGTTGGTGTCGGACCGACCAACAGTATGTGCTGTAAAAGGGAAGACTCGGTACGTGGGGTCAAGGAGAGAAGATCGTCGTGACGAGTGGGAGTGTTTGGATCTGCAAACACGAGGATCGCAATGCGCGTCAAGCGGCAACAGAAAAGCAGGCGTCTGTTTCTGCGTTGACCACACAACCTGTCCTCTCCTTTTTTTTTTTTTGATACTTCGTCCCTCTAATCTAATGCAAATCCGTCTCATTCCTGCCTCGCCCAGTCCCACCATCCTCTTCTCCATTGCCTTCCCCGTCCTCCCTACTGACCTCCCCCTTCCCTCTTCATGGGATGCCACCCTCCGTCTTTGCTCTCATGAGGACCTCGAGATACCCCACTCCGTTCATGCCCTCGACAAGGCCGCCTGGGTCTCTGCTCTCCTTCACGAGGTCACTTTTGACATGCACACCCTTACCGTCTCTGCCCACTTTGCAGACCACGCCATCGAGGAGTGGCCCCTCATCGGCCATGACTGTCTCGCTGTCCTCTGTTCCATCATGCGCGACGTTGAGCGTTCTGCCGAGGAGTCTGAGCGCGAGAGGCTGCGGCAGTGCGAGCTTCGTCGTATTTCTCCCCTGTCTGTTGCGCCCTCCATCCTCCCTCGTCCTGTCTCGGCGAAGAAGCACAAGAAGCAGCGCTCCCTCCTCATGTCCCTCGTGGCGTATGTCTATGTCTCTCGTCTACCTCCATCTCTCCACCCGCTGACAATGCCCTCAGTTCCATCGTTCCCATGGCAACCTCGTCATCCCCGTCGTCGCATCCACCGGCTCCCTCCCCTACTCCCCCACCCACTCCCGTGACTAACGAGTACTACCCCCCGTCCCCCACTTCCGAGCATTCCAACGCCGGCAGACCCCATCGTCGTCGTGCCCGTTCGACCCTCGTCGATGCCTATCGCCGCTTTGTCCTTCCCGAGCTTAAGACCCGTCTCCCGTCCTCGGGCTACAGCTCATGGGTCGCCAACAGCATGCTCCGTCGCTCTCTCGACCACATGGCCTGGATGGTTGACCAGGCCGGCGGCATCGTCCCCGACTTACGCCCACCCTTCACCCCCGTCTCCGCGTCCATGCCTGCTCCTATGTTCGAGGAAGACGACTTTGGCGAGAGCCGTTCTCTCACCGACACCGTCAGCACCGACACCGATGGTTCCTCTCTCCACACTCCTGCCTCGACACCCCTCAGCCGCCGCTCTTTCCGTCCTGGGCCTCCGGACCGCCTCTCCACCTATTCTGCGTACTCTCCCGAGGACCTCGCCACCTACGTCGCCCTCTCGCAGCAAGCTCTGCGCCTTCGAGAGCTGCTCGTCCAAACCGATGTCCTCCAGCGCAATACCGCTATTGAGGACGCCCAGCTCGCCGCAGCCCTCGAGGCCCGCAGTCGTCGCCGCGCTTGGTCTAGCCGCGCACTCCCCGACGGCGCGCCCGCAGACGTCGCCCCTGTCATGACGGCGCCTGTCCGCAGTTCGCCCCTCGCACGCTTCCCACCCATTAGCGCATCCAGTCTCTCTGCCCTCGCGCCCCCGCTCTCCCGCGCTGCCACCCTTTCGCCACCTCCCTGCGGCCTGTCGGTGCGCACCGTCGAGCACGACGTCGCATGCCTCTTCCCCGTCGCCGAGGAAGGTGAGGTGGACTTTCTCATGCAGTCGCCTGCCCTCGAGCGCCCGCAGATCCGTGCACGCACGCGCAGCATCCACCGCATGCACGCGCTCGAGATCGACCCCACCCTCGCGCCAGAGCCGCTCATGCTCATCGTGCCTCCGCCCCCCGACACTCCGCCCATGCTCTCGCCCCCGACCACGCTCGTGCACCCCATCCCCGCACGCACGCCTATCTGCGTCCCCATCGTCGCGGCACCGCGCCCGCGGCGCGGGTCGCTGCGGCACGACCCAGTTATCACGGACGCTGCGGCGGCGGAGTTCGCCCTCGGGCTCGACGAGCATGACTTTCCATATGCGCGCGTGCACGAGAACGAGGCTGATGAGTGGCTGCCGGGCGTCGTGATCGACTGCCGCTGAACACGGGCCTGTGTTCGCTGCGCCGCTTGCCGGCTGAGCCGCGCTACCACCTCGTATCTATATATCCACCTGCATACCTTGCCTCGCTCCTACCTTACTGATTGACTTGACTGCTGACGCCGACACCGATCACCATACCCCTAATACCCATGCTGGCACCTCCCAGCTTGTATTTTGCACTTTTCCTGGGACGCTCGCTTGCTTCTTCTTGGTACACATACACCTGCTTGTGCATGCCCTTTCATCTGTTTTGCACGCCCTCCTTGCATGTTTTCTCGTTCCTGCACGCTACCTTGCATTTTTCTATTCTTTTCACGCATATGGCTCACGCCCTCTCCCACTTGCTCTGCATACGATATGAACACACTCACTCCCAACCAACAACAATCAAATTAATACGTGGCCTCAGTCCGCCTGTTTGCACTTGGTCTTTTTTTTTTTCGCAGTATCTTTATGGATTGGCCCACACCGCACGCATTGGTGCACCATTTTCCCCTTTTTGCCTCATTTCGCATTGGCGTCCGTGAAGTCTTCGTTGGCTGCCAGAGAGAGGAGACTGTCGATACGAAGTCTATCTTGCATAGTCGCGCCCGTAGCCCCATGCGCCGACAACATGATCATAATGGAGTCGTTGGATGGTTTTTCGCGGTTACGGATTGTGAGCAACCGCGGACACATATTATAACCAATCGCCTTGTCTTGGGGGATCTTTTTCTGCTGCACTAGACCGCCGCGGGATGTTAAAACATGAAATTCAGACCATCCTCTGTTTCCGTATATCCTGGAAACCAGTAAGAAGATGGTTACGGATGCCATGACGCTTGCGCGCCGCAAGGGGATCGATACCGATTCGTGGGTACGGGGGAACGAAGCTGACACTGTTTCGTATAGAGAGCGATCTAGACACGGGAACAGGAAAAGCTAAGAGAAACCCATGCGAATTGAACTGCTTATGGAACGGGTACTGTCACGGTGTCGTTTCGTAGATTCTGCGCGCTCACTGTCTTGCCCCGCTTGCGTACGGTCCGGCCATCCTCTGCGGCTCGACCCCCATCTCCCCACGGCGGCGGCCTACCCGCATACAACGAATACGTGCCATGTATTCCGTGCGATAGGCATCATGAGGTAGATATTTTCCAGGTTACACTGAACATGGCATTTTGAAATGGCATCGCGACGCTGCACTCGGAAGAACAGGTCCTACTACGGACAAATCATATTTGGGCTGCAGGATTCTGAGATCACTGACCGCCTCACGAGACAGTTCATGATGACTGCCGCCGGACAATCGCTCAGGCTACGCAGTGACCATACGATATCGATGAGCATGCCTGAGATGGAGCTGGAGTCGAGATGAGGGAGAGGCTGTGCAGTAAGTAGTAGCATTAAGCATCAAGCGTGCATCGCGATGCAAGTTATCAAGTTGAGATCGACAATGCGGTTGCACGAGTGCCGTTTGTGTTCCTCTGCTTGCTCATCAAGTACGTAGTTACAAAGGTGAGATCAGAGATACGGAGTTGGCCTATGTGTGACTTGGACCCTCGGCATGTCTAGACGCGAGCATCCTCTGTACAATATGTAAAGCAGGCTTCAGGCATTGTCCTGACAGCATTATGACCTTGCCATCACAGTAATCACAGTGATAGCAGGGCGTTATTCCCATGGGTCTACGACATTTCGTGCAGCAGAAACTAAAGTTCGTTGATTCTAACTTGTGACGAGTTTCACGACAGCGCATGATAAGCAGGACGTCTGCGAACGGCAACCTGGCGACCTCGCTGTCCGTCAGCATGTCGTCCCTCTCCACGACCCTCGTAAATGCCTGCTCCAGCCAGGTGTCTACATTGAATTTATTAGCGAGAACTATCAGCTCGACCGCTTCAATGCTATGCAGTTGGCCAGTGATCTCTTCGATTGCGCGTGCCCTGACCGCGTCAAACAAGAGACGTGTGGTGACGGAGAGCATGGCAATCCAGGAGTCCAAAGAGGCTTTGTATCCCTTTTCCATGCTGTCATTACGAAATGATATCATGAATGATTGTCAAGTGACCACAACAGTAGACATACCCGAAGTACAGATACTCCAGCAGACTGTCAAATTCGAGCTCAGTCGTGTCCGCGAGCACGATTGGACGTTCCTCGGACTGTCCTTCAACCTGCGCCGCACCATCCATGGTCGGGTCTCCTTGCGGAAGGGAGAACATGTCTTGGAAGAACAACGACTCACGGACCAAGAAGTATTTATGAACTTTATACAATCGCCCCCTGATCTGCAGAGTTGTGTTGCTAGGTCAGGTTCACAGTAGCTCAGCACATGCAAATTGCATGAAATGGTGCTGACAGAGAACACTGCCATGGAGTCATGCTCAAAGAAGAACTTGCTGTGGCGTTCTTTGTACGGGGGAATCATCGGTGTGACTGCTCTATAGACAAGGTCAACCCTGAACGTGAGATGACCCAGGTGTGGACATAGATATACCTAGTTTCCATTTTTGCAATAACAAAGGTTATTATAGACAGGTGTTCTTCTGCACAAGAAACACCAAAAAGCGTCCTAAGATCAAGGACAAAAGCACTCATACCAGTCAGTAAGTAAGTTAAAGTAGTGTAAAGTAAGATCTCACCTCAGTCTCGAAAACAACACGAGGACTGAGGGGAAAAAAGCGGGGTATCGTAAACAGGCTAGATAAACTACCTGTGGCTGGGAACTGTACAGTAGCGGAGTGATCGAAAGAGTAGGTAGATATCTGCTGAGAGGAGACGAAAGTTTGCGCGCGCGTCGGCTTCTGCCGAGTTGCCTAAAAAGGAAATAGTAAGTAGTACATGCGTCGGTTTGCGATTTCAACATCCATGATGCTCTTTTTGTGTCTCTTTGGTGGTGCGTTTAAGAGAAGAGTCGCCACAGATACTTATATCGTCGGCGTCACCGATGACCTTCCATCCATAGCCTTCCCAAAAGCGCTATCAGCATTGCGCCCTAGAACACGAATTCCGGACCGTTGAGAATCAACTGCCGGGATCATTCCTTATTATGACAATATTCGTAACCTACTTAAGGGGCACATGTCGTCCCTCCGGGATTGACCCGCAGGCCGCTACGATGTAGTCTTGCGCGATTACTCCGGCTGCATAGCTGTTATAGTAGGTTGCTGTACTGGAAAATACTCGGCAGAGCAGCAGTAGTACATATAAGTATCCCAGTCAGCCCAGGGGTCATATTAAGTATTGCACATTTTTGCAGTCAAAATCATAGAGGGCGGAAGTGCCATCAGCAACGCCTCAAGATAGGTCATTTTGCTCTTGCATGCCCGCACTATCAGCCAAGCGTTCAAGGTTGACCGTTATTATAGCGAGGGTCCCACGAACATCTGAACTATAGTCCGGACGTCCCAGTGGCTTGTTTTCTGGGACCTATCAGAAGTGTGCGATCGTGCCAGTCATCGGCGCACATATCGCAACATATACATCCCCACTTCCGCTTGATGCTTACATTGATAGACCTCCAGAGCCGCTTCAAATTCGTACTACAAGATCCCGTTAATTCTTCAGATAAGCATCATGAGCGGCTTGCGTATAAGGGTTTTCTGGGTTGGACTGTCTGGACTGCAGGATTCTAAAATCACTGACCTCTTCACATGCCAGTTCATGATGACAACCTCTTGACAATCGCTCAGGCCGCGCAGTGACCATAGTCACTATATATAGTGCCGACAAGCATGCCCGAGACTGAGCTGGAGTTGGTGAGGAACAGGCCGTGTAGCCTCACCATAACCGTGGCGGTATTAAGCATAAAGCGGGAGTCACAATGCAAGTTAAAGTCGACCAACGTGCATAACGCGGTTGCGCGAGTACCGCTTGTGTTTTTCTGCTCGGTCACCAACTATGCAGTTACACAAGTAAGATCGAGATGGTCTATGTTTGACTTGGACCCCGGGCATTTCTAGACCTCAGCATCGTCTGGACGATAGGTGGGGCCGGCTGCGGCTCTAGTTCTGACACCCTGACAACAGAAGTCACGCCACAGTAGCTACAGTAATGCTCTGGCTTGGCGGGTCTGCTACAGCCGATGTAAGAGATCGTGCGAGGCGGGTTTCCTGGCTCGTCACGAGTTTCACGACAACGCACGACGAGCACGAGGTCTGTAAACGGCAACCTAGCGGCCTCGCTGTCCGTCAGCATGTTGTCCCCCTCAACGACCTTCATCAATGCCAGTTCTAGCCAGGTATCTTGGTTGAATTTGTTCACGAGAGCTATCAGTTCAATGACTTCGATGTTATCTAGACGGGCAGTAATCTCTTCAATTGCGCGTGCAACCGCTGCGTCAAATAGGAGACGCGTAGCGATGGACAGGATGGCAATCCAGGGTCCAAAGAAGGCTCATATCCGCTGCCCATGCTGTCATCGTGAAACAACATCATGAACAACTGTCGAGCGATCGCAGTAGCAACAGAAACACACCGGAAGTACAGATATTCTAGCAGACTGTCAAACTCGGATTCTGTCGTGCCCGTGAGCACGATTGGATACTCCTCGGACTGTCCCTCGACTGGAACCACACCACCCACGGGTCTCCTTGTGGAAGGGAAAATATGTCCTGGAAGGACGACTCCCGGACCAAAAAATACTTATGAGCTTTGTATAATTGCTCTCCGATCTGCAGAGTCGTGTCGCTGGGTCAGGTTCACAGTGGCACAGTGCATGTAAATGGCATAAAACATCACTCACCAAGCAAACTGCCATGAAATCGTGTTCACAAAAGAATTTGCTGTGGTATACCATATGTTGTGCGATCATCGGCGTGACTGCACTATAGGCAAGGCCAATAATCATTTCTGAAACGGAGTTGCAAAGAATTTGCTGTGGTATATCATGTGTTGTGCGATCGTTGGCGTGACTGCGCTATAGACAAGGCCAATAATCATTTCTGAAAGGGAGACGGTGCGGGCATGAATGCACCTAGTTGCCATGATGCTATCCAGTTCTTTGCGTCTCCACTGTTTTTTAAGGGATGTCGAGTCGCCACGGGTACTTATATCTCTCATCGGCGTCACCAACGACGCTTCTATCTACAGCCCTCCCGAAGGCGCTATCAGCGTTGCGCCTAAGACATGCACAGTCGCACGTGTCGTCAATGTCGGACTAGATGAGAATCAGCATCATACCTTATCATAACAAAATCAGTGTGCTTCTGTGCTGGATCTACTCACGAGACACATGCAACCTTCCTGGCGGTGACCCACAGGTTACACAGGCGCGCAGCTGTTATAGCAATACGCCTTGAAATACAGACGGTTGGCTGTGGGCTGGAAAACGCTCGGCCGAGAAGCAGCGGTATATGTAAGGCCCGAGCCAGCCCAGGGGTTCTGGGGGTACCTGTCAGGGATCAGAGGCACGCACTTTTTATTTCTTTCATTCTCTCATATTCCATCACTAGTGTAAAACCTGTTGCGTTGCAACATGGAGTAATAGGACATCATCTGAGAAAGTATACATAGCTTG
>QLPN01008390.1:0-12316 GCA_003314395.1 Albatrellus ellisii
GCTAATATATCTGGGATATCCGCTAGTTGAAGCGCGATTGTTCTTTTGTTTAGCTTTCTTCAGTTGTTCGGCTTCGACATAGCATCGGCCTCACAATTGATCAGAACTCCCTCTCCCACCACACCTTTCCTCTCCCTCCCTTTCCTGCAGACCAGTGCTTTCATCACCAATTCATCTGCAATCCTTTCTACACCATAGGCTTCGTTCACAAACCAAAACATGAGCAGAAGCGCTTTTACCGCGACCACTTCTTCCCCTGCCCTCCTCTCCATTTCTGTCGTCACTGCAAGTGGCAGAAACACGAGAGTGAGTGTACCTGTAGCTTGTGGACTAAAGTATATGTCCCTTGCTCACCATCTTCTACTCTGCAAATTGTCGTTGGTTGTTTTAGTGTTTACCCCTTACACCTCCACCTCGCACCCAGCGACATCCTCCACAGCACACACGTGGTGGACACTTGGAGTCGAGCGATCGATACACAATCGTGGACGTTCTGGGAGGACGACATACGATACCCAGATACCTGGGAACTCAGTGAGTCGTCTGACAGCTCCGGGACCACCTGTCCCTTCTACATGCTGCCATCGTCCCCCCCACACCCGCTCTAGGACAGAGCAACTCCTTGATGAAGGCTTAAACATAAACTTTTACTCTCTTCTCCCTCCCACTCGCCCCTCCACTACCCGTCTTCACCTTCGCCGTCGCCTTCTTGCCTGGCACACACGCATTATCATTCAACGTCGCGATGAACCAGTGACAAACTACGAGCGATTTCCCTTCTGGGTATTCCCAGATCCAAGATCAGAGCGTTGGAAGAATCAGGATAAGCGGTACCATATTAAGTACCCCCCTCTTCTTTTCAGATCGCTCTTATATCAGTATTACAACAACCCCTCCCTCGTCCCTCCTCCAGTCCTCCTAGAATTAGGAGCTAACCCAGATCGCGCCTTTCACATCAACCCCCATCATCACTTCACTTCTTACATCGCAGGGGGTCCCCAAACGTCTACATACTAGCATAGACATTTCGCTTTTCAAAATTTTCGTTGTGTTCTTGTTTGTCTGCTTTACCATTCGCGCATTTTATTGAAAATATAGTGCTTCTGTTGTATGACTGAGCGTGCCATCGACTTGACATCGCTCAATACCAGAAGTACAGGAACACTCATAGAAGTTATAAGACAGATTATCGGTCAATCTGTCTCAAGACAACCAGTGGAACGCTTGGAGCCGGAGACAACCATCTCCACCTGCACACCGATCAGACAGTGAAGAGCCTGAATCACACTCAAGGAATCGATTCGCGAGCTTAGAAGATCAAGAGCCGTCGACTTCACAGCACTTAGAATCTGAAATCGACAGTCTTGGTACAGCCTTAGCAGCAACTCTAGTACCTCCATCTGTTCCATCTGCTCCTATGGATCAAGAGCACAAACCACTGACTTTTGGGGAGATGATGAGGATAATACAGGACCAACAGAAGTTGCTAGTACAGCAACAACAAGCGATGACGGATCTGATGACACGCCTACCATCAGGCGAAGGCGCTCACTCTTCAGGATCCGGAATAGACCACCCACCCCGGGTCCACCTCCCCAAAGTTCGTGTGGCAGAACCAACTCCCTTTGATGGAGACAAAAAGAAGTTCCAATCTTACTTGGATCAAATCTATCTCGTCCTTCGAGCACACCCAGAATACAAGGATGATGATAAAGTGACAGTCATACTGTCTTACATCAAAGGAGGATATGCTGAAGAATGGAAGAAAGGAGTCCTTTGAGAAATAGAGGCGCACAGGATAGCACCTCATAGGCATGAAGAACCGTTCAAAAACTTTGACGAACTCCTCGCGATGATGAAGATCACGTTTGGAGATCACAATGAAGAGCAAATGGCTCAACAAAAATTGACAACTATTTCACAGGGAGGGCGTCACATAGAGGAATACATCACTGAATTCCTCCTTTACAAAACAGCATCTGGATATAATGATGGTGCACTATGCACATTGTTCAAGAAAGGGATGAATCGTCCCCTTCTCCAATCCTGTTATGTCAAGACACCTCTCCCTGGTGATTTAGAAGGATGGATGAGAAGAGCGAGAATTAGGGCGTATGCATATCAGGATATGCAGAACTTCGAATCAACTTGGGGAAGAAGGCAGATGCAGCAACAACAATATGGAAGACAACAGGGGCAACAACAACAGCGTAACTTCACCCCTCGTCAATTTACTCCTATAGTTGCACCTGCAGGAGAACCCATGGATGTTGATCGAGCTCGAGGACCACACCCTCGTTTATGTTTCAACTGCGGCAAAGAAGGACACTTTGCAAGAGAGTGCCCTGAGCCAAGACGCCCTCAAGGGCAACAACAACAAAGAAGGGGGAATGCGAGGACCCTTCAAGAGATGTGCATGCTGAACGAGGCAGACTTCCTGGCTGAGATGCAGAAGGAGTTTCAGGCATGTGGTCTTAGGTTAAATGATCCGAATAGCTCAAAGAGTGGAGCACAACAGCCGGGTTTTGGGTTGGACGGGAACTGAGCACGAGTTCGCCGTCCTATAATAGGTTCTCTATGCTTCAGACTGATGACACCGATGTTGATCATCTCAATGCTTGTACCCAAATTTATTTAACACGCATTGTTCCATCTTGCTCTCAGTCTGAAGTGAAGCCTCAAGTGCAACAGGTTATTCCTCCTGTCAAGAAAAAGGAATACATCAGAAGAACACTGTTCGATGTCACTAGTTTCCCAGAAATGAAACTCAAAATCAAAACAGTGGATACAGGAGCAGTCCTAGAAGTTGATGCACTCCTTGACTCAGGTGCTACTGGATTATATGTCGACAAAGAATTTGTCAAGAAAAACAACTTAAACACAAAAAAATTGGCAAAACCTATCCCCGTTTACAATGTCGATGGATCTCTTAATCAAGGAGGATCCATCGAAGAAATGATCGACTTCATCATGACTATCAATTGTCATACTGAACGCGCTACTTTCGCAGTTTGCAATTTGGGCAAGAAGAATGTCCTTGTTGGAGAATCATGGTTGAAAATCCATAACCCTGAAATCGATTGGCTACAGGGAAAAATACACTTCACAAGATGTCCACGCAGATGTGAAGTACACCTCAAAGCTGATAGACAAGTTTGGAAATCAAACAAAAAGTTGATGAAACAACAAAATCGAACCATACATCAAGAAGCCAAAGAAAGGATAATAGCTGAAAAAGAAGGAGATTGGATATTGATGGTTATGATTGACCAGAAGGAAATGGAGGCATCCATTCAAAACATTAGCCAAGAACTTGCTATCGAAGCAGAAAAGAAGAAATTGAAGAAGAATTTCGAAGACATTGTACCCAAAGCTTATCATCACTTCAAACGGGTGTTTGACAAAGAAGCTTTCAATTCTCTTCCTCCTAGACGTCCTTGGGATCATGCTATTGAACTTAAACCAGGAGCAAAACCATCTGCTGGTAAAGTCTACAATCTTTCCTTGGATGAACAAAAACAATTGGAATTGTTTATCGAAGAAAATCTGAAAAGTGGTCGTATTCGTCCTTCGAAATCTCCCATGGCTTCACCTTTCTTCTTTATCAAAAAGAAATCTGGAGATCTTCAACCTGTTCAAGATTATTGTAAGCTCAATGACATGACGATCAAAAACAGTTATCCCCTTCCCCTCATTTTGGAATTGATTGATCGACTTCGTGGAGCATGGTATTTCACCAAGATGGATGTCTGTTGGGGCTATAATAACGTTAGAATCAAAGACGGTGATGAATGGAAAGCGGCCTTCGTCACTAACAAGGGTTTATTCGAACCTTTGGTTATGTTCTTTGGTCTATGCAACAGTCCCGCCACTTTCCAAACAATGATGAACCACTTATTCCGTGGTCTTATCTCTCAAGGAGTTGTGGTAGTCTATATGGATGATATCTTGATCTTCACAGCAACATTGGAAGAACATCGGAAGATCACACAAGAAGTCCTCCAAATACTTGCAGATAACAAACTTTATCTCAAACCAGAGAAATGTGAGTTTGAACAAACGTCTATCGACTTCCTTGGTCTAAAAATTTCTTTCGACAAGATTGCTATGGACCCAGTCAAGGTACAGGGTATCAAAGACTGGCCAATTCCACAGAACCTTCACGATGTCTGCTCATTCTTGGGTTTCTGCAATTTCTACCGCCACTTTATTCTTGGGTTCTCCAATATTGCTAAACCCTTGAATGAACTTATGCAGAAGGATGTCAAGTGGCATTGGGATAATGAACAACAATTGGTGTTCACTCATTTACAAGATGCTGTGTGTTCTGAACCAGTTTTGGTTTTTCCAGATGAGCAGTATCCGTTCAGAGTTGAAGCGGATAGTTCTGGTTATGCCACTGGTGCAGTCCTTTCACAGCTTCGACAGGATAACAAGTGGCACCCTGTTGCTTACCTCAGTAAGGGTTTGTCTCCTGCTGAGCATAACTACGACATATACGACAAGGAGATGTTGGCTGTCATCCGTGCTCTAGAAGCATGGCGTCACTATCTTGAAGGTTCCATTCACCCTGTTCAGGTCATCACTGACCACAAGAACTTGGAATACTTCATGATGGCCCAGAAACTCAACCGTTGTCAAGCTTGTTGGTCTCTTTATTTGTCTCGTTTCCAAATCGACATGGTTCACAAACCAGGGTCTACCAATGTTCGCCCTGATCTCCTCTCGAGACATTCGGACCATAAGAAGGGGGTAGAAGATGACAACAAGAACGTCATCTTGCTCAAGCTGGAATTTTTCAAACACAAAATTTCCCTTGCAGCACTAAGCCCTCCTATTTTGAAGAAAATCATGGATGCACAGAAAGAAGACCACGACTACAAAGTTTGGGACAAGTTGGATGCAGACTTGAGGAAAACTGCAGTATTCACACAATGGAGTGAAGATGAGAAGAAGACGCTCTTTTACGATGGGAAACTCTATGTCCCAGAAACAATGTACACCGAACTAATGAAGACTTGCCACGATTCACCCCTCGCAGGACATCCAGGTTACAAGAAAACTTTGGAAATGGTTCGACGACATTTCTGGTTCCCGAATATGGCATCATATGTGGAGAAATATGTCAAAGGGTGCGATTTATGCCAAAGGACAAAAACTTTCCCTGCAAAACCACAAGGAGTCAACACCTAACGAAATTCCATCGCGTCCTTGGCAGATTATCTCCACAGATCTCATTGTCAAATTGCCTGAAAGCCAAGGCAACGACTCTATTCTCATGGTCGTGGATCATTTTACAAAAATGATTCATGCTATCCCAACAACAGAGACAATTATGGCAGAAGGAGTGGCATGCCTTATGAGAGATCATGTTTGGAAACATCATGGTCTCCCAGAAAAGGTGTTATCAGATAGAGGACCTCAATTTGCATCGCAAGTGATGCGCGAGTTGAATCGTTTATTGGGAATTCAAACAGCTACTTCCACAGCTTATCATCCTCAAACAGATGGACAAACAGAGTGGATAAATCAAGAAATCAAACAATATTTCCGCATCTTCATAAACCATCGCCAAAACGATTGGGCAAGCTGGTTACCCATGGCAGAATTCGCTTACAATAATCACATCCATTCAGCAACAAAATATTCACCATTCATGCTGAATTATGGACAAGATCCTCGAATGGGCCATGAACCTCGTACGTCTACCAAGATTGAATCAGTGGATGAGTTTGTAGCAGGGCTTAAACGTATCAGAGAAGAAGCAGAGGTGTCATTGAAGAAGGCAGCAGATGATATGAAGAAGTTTTATGATGAACACAGAGGCAAAACTCCCGTCTATGCCGTAGGAGATAAAGTTTGGCTTGAAGCCACTAATATCGACACAGGCAGACCTATGAAGAAATTGGATCATAAACGTCTTGGGCCTTATGAAGTACTCAAAGTACTTTCAAACAATGCATATCGTCTCAAATTACCCAAGATGATGAAGATCCATCCAGTTTTTCATGTCATCAAACTTCGCCCTTTTGTCAAAGATGTCATCATCGAACGAGAAATTCGCCCTCGCCCTCCTCCTATCATCAAAAATGGTGTTGAAGAATATGAAGTCGAAGAAATTCTCAATAGTTGTCTCTCTCGTGGTCAAGTTCAATATCTGGTCAAATGGAAGGACTACCCTGCAGAGGAGAATTCTTGGGAACCTGCTTCAGTATTGATGGAAGATGTTCCTGATATGCTCAAGAGGTACCATAAAGAACATCCCCAAGCAGTACATTCGGTAGCCATTTATTCCCTTTACCAGATGGAATATTCCCCTGAGATGATGGCTCAACCTCATTATGCTCGACGACTTCATGAAGGAACACCTACACCATTTCCACCGATTCTTGATGAAGGATATGAGGAAGTACCTTTTGGTATTATTGACGATGAAGATGATGTCACAGACGAAGATGATGATGGAGTTATTACTCCCAAATCATATGAAGACTTGAAAGAATTACCCAAGTCTTCCTCCATCATCCCTCTTTCACCATCACTCTTTGCTGGCATTCCTTTCAAATCTATGGAAGGTGAAGAAGAAGATATTTGCCATGCATGTTCATCTCCATTCCTTGCTCGTCGAGACATCTCGCCTTAAGAAGGGGGTATTTGTCAGGCCGCTATTATTTTCCTTATTTTTCTCTTCATTTTCCTCTATTTTCTTATGTCTCTATTGTCATAGATCTTACAATCGCTCCTGATCTATCGAAGCGATTCTCACGGTCATGCATTCTTTCTCTTCGTCTTTATCGGCCGATGACGCGTATGTCATCCGATCTCCGATCGGCCCGTTCTATCTTTAGTTATGATTCTCTTTCTCACACTTACTGCACATGCTCACCAATCCTTCTCACACCTGCTGCGGAGTATCACCAATCACTCCCACAGTTACTGCGGAGCTCAGTCAGCGATGACACGTCCCCTCTATTATTAGATATGATGTCACTACTTTACTTTCTTGTTCTCCGGCCCTATACTGTACTGCATGGTCCGTGCACGTTCTAGGGTACTATATATACATAGAACTCCTAGCGGTTTATTCCCCAGTTCTGATCATCTGGGATATCCGCTAGGTACAGTACCATTCTCTCCTCTCTTTTACTATACGCTAATATATCTGGGATATCCGCTAGTTGAAGCGCGATTGTTCTTTTGTTTAGCTTTCTTCAGTTGTTTGGCTTTGACATAGCGTCGGCCTCACAAGTGACACTGTGTGTTGTTTTCATGATGACCATGCAACAGCTCCTCTGCCTAATAGAAACACGTATGCTCCCACTGACTTTCTGTCATCTCAGTCGGCTGCCCAGTCAGAGTCAGAATACCCGACAATCCCAGTGTCTTTGCCACCACCATAGCATAAATGGAGGTGGAGGGGATGGTGCCTTTCAGGTAGTGGAGGATATGGCGGCCTAGGGTGAGATGTGAGGGAAGAGGGTTGGACAAGAACTGAGAGAGCTTCATAACAGCAAAGGTGATATCTGGGCACGAGACAATGGTGGCATACAAAAGAGAACCAATCAACTGTTGGTACTCTGAATGGAGGGAATGATCAGTGGTATAGTCACTATCTGCTTTTGTGGGTGTAGCGCCAGGAGGTAGAGGAGTGAGAGTCGCATTACAGTCTTTGAGATGAAAACAATCAAGGAGGTCACCAATGTAAGTTTCCTGATTGATTTGCAGTGAGCGGTTGGTCCTGTCTTGAGTGACGTGAAGACCAAGATATGACTTGATTTCCCCTAAATCTATCATCTGGAAGAGTGCTTGGAGTTGTTTTTTGCATGCTTCTACTTCAGACAGAGAACCACCAAGGATAGTAATGTCATCAATGTAGAGGACAATTATCAGTGGTTTGGAGGAGGAGGTAGAAACGTAGATGCTGGAGTCAGAGTACGTGCATGTGAAGGATAGGCCCAGTAGCGATCCATGTACTTTGTGGTGCCATTGTCGAGACACTTGCTTCAAACCATAGATTGCTTTTGTGAGTCTGCAGACCTTCCCTTCAGAGCCCAGAACGACAAAACCTTGGGGTTGTTCCATGTAGATTTCTTCATCTAGGTCTCCATTGAGGAATGTGGACTTGACGTCCATGGAATGCACTTCCCAGTCTTCTAGGGCTGCTATGGCCAGGAGTGTGTGTAGGGATTCAAAATGGGCAACTGGGGAGAAAGTCTTGTTGTAGTCAATGCCATGGACTTGGGTAAAGCCTTTGGTGACGAGACAAGCTTTGTATCAACCATCTGCTTTGTGTTTGAAGACCCACTTGTTACCCACAATGTTGTGTCCTGGTGGGGGATCTACCAAGTCCCATGTCTGGAGTTTGTTGAGTGAGGAGAGCTCTTCATTGCAGGCTGCCCTCCATGCATTGGAGTCCTGGCTGGTTAGGGCTTGTTTCAGGGTTAAAGGGTCATGTGACAGGGCATGAGAGAGTATGGCTGACACAGAAGGTGTGCCATGAGGAGTCACAAAAATGTCATCCTTGTCTGACTGCCCCCCCTCATCGAGGATGTTGACAAACTCATGTGGTCCATATGTGCTGTCATGGAAGTGAATGGGACAATGGGTGACACATTGCAAGCGCCGGGGAATGGGGTAGTCGGGCTCGACTTCACAAACAGGAGGCAGCTGATGACTTGGAGATGCAGCAGGGGCATCATGCCAGGGCAGCGAATCAGGAGGCCCACAGTTATGTTCATGCCGCTCAGAGCGACAGGCGCGAACATGAGGAGGTGGCAAAGAAGGTGCCTGTGTGCAGGGAGGTGTAATCAGCAGTGGTACGTCCAGAATGAGAGTGGGAGCGACAGGCAGAGGTGCCGGAACAGCAGGTGGAGGGGGCCAGATGAGTGGGGCTGGTGGCTCAGCGCTGTCACCTGCAGCAGGTACATCATCAGCAAAGTCATCGTTGTCATTGTCTGAGTCATCAGAAATCAAGCCATCACTGTTGGAACCCTCGACATCAGAGTCATCACCTTGAGGGGCCACCAAGGCAGGAGCAGGGAAGACGTCAAGGACAGTAGGCGCAGAGATGGTGTCCAGAGCTGGGAAGATGGATTCCTCAAAGACAATGTCCCAACTGATGATGCGACAGGAGGAGGCCTTGTCCCAGAAGAGCCAGCCCTTGGTCCCAGGCTTGTACCCAATAAAGGTGAGGGGTCTAGCCCTGGGCCTGAGTTTTGTACACTGATGTGTGGGGAACTGGACCCAAGCTTTACACCCGAAAATGTGCAGGTGTGAGACGTCTGGGGGTGAAGGAGCAGGTGTCCAGACAGACTGGGGCGTTTGCCAGCGCAGATGCCATGATGGTGAGAGATTGTAGGTGTGGACGGCAGTGCATACCACGTATTCCCAAAAACCTGATGATAGGCTGGCACGATGGAGGAGACTCAGGGCACAGTCGAGTATGGATCTGTTCCATCACTTGGCCCAGCTGTTTTGTTGAGGGGAATACGGCATGGTGAGTTGGTGTTTGACTCCACACCTGTGTAGGAGATCCGAAACAGGTGCAGCCAAGTACTCACCCCCTCTGTCGGTCCGCAGAGTGGTGGGCCAATGCCTGAGGAGTGTTTTAACATGCATGAGGTAGTGTTTGAGGGCTTCGGAGAACTGGTCCTTCCGATGCAAGAAGTATACCATCCCAAAGCCTGAGCAGTTGTTGAGAAAGGTGGTGAAATATAGGAAGTGAGAACCCATGGACGCTGTACCAACAGGGCCAACCAGATCAGAGTGGACAAGGCCAAGGGGTATGGTAGCGCACAATCAAGAGAAGCGAAAAGGTGAGCAGTGAAACTTGCCCAGCAGGCATCCAGAGCATGGAGAGGAGGTACTGGGAAGTGTGGGTGGCGAGAAACCAGATAACTGTGACAGTTGGATGTGGCATACAACTTCCTCAGAGAGGTGCCCTAGACATTCATGCCATAGTCGGACAGAGGGGCAAGTGATGGTATGCAGAGATGAGGCAGGAGAAAAAGACACTCAGTAAGTCCCTTTGTCGAGGTGTCCGGTGCTGAAAACACAGCCATCTTTAGTTATTTCACACTTCTGGTCTCCATACGCAATGTGGAAACCGAGCATGTCCAACTTGCTCACAGACAGGAAACAGCTGGAGGCACTGGGGACGTGCAAAATGCCCATGAGGGAGATGTTCACCAGTGTGCCGTTCGGGAGTTGGTGTCACCTTTGACATGTCCCTCAACCAAGACAGGGAATTAGTGACCTGTTTCCTACGGCCACAGACTGGGACGTGGTGAGGGTATACGTATCAAAGTCCTCGATGTGAGGCAAAATATGGTCAGTACAGCCAGAGTCCAGCATCCAGAGCCCACACTCTCCATAGTAGCAAGCGTCGATTTCAGCAGCAACAGAGCCAGCAGACATGGTGTTTACAGAGCTAGGTACATTGGTCCCTACACCTTTGTTCCTATCTTTGTCCCACTTATCCAATCACGTTTTGGCATCTGCGGGCATATCGTGCAGAGTCCAGCAGGTGTCAATCATGTGGTTGTGGCATTTGCAATGTGAACAAAAGGTAGTGTTCTGTCGTCCAGGAGCACTATGCTCAGTTGTGAAGGCCACAAGTGTGGATTGAGGCTTTGTACGTGCTTCTTCATCAAGGATACAGCTGCGGATGTTTCCAATGGCAAGGTGGGCAATGTCTGAAGACGCGAGGAGGGTGGAGGAAAAGGAGCTCCACGATGGAGGTAACACATGGAGGAGGAGGAAACACATATTCTGCTCGCTAACTTCTACCCCAGAGGCAATGAGGCGGTCTTGAGCAATGATGAGGGCATCGATCTGTGGAGTGAGGGGCATGGTGATGTCAAATTTACTGGTGAAGAGGGCTTGGAAGTCAACGAAGGCTGCTATTACAGTTTGTTTCCCATAGACTTCCTTGAGTCCATCCCATGCATGGCGTGCAGTCATGCTCTCACTGGCTACCATGGCTGCCAGTTGTGGTCCACAGTGCATGGAGATGACTGCTTTTGCTACATCGTTGTCATGGTTCCAAGTCTTGAGCTGTTCGGTGTTGGTGACTGTTACTATGGGGGGACCACCTTCAATGTCTTCTGTAGAGGTGATGGGAAGGATGGGAGCTTTTGAGATAGTGTACCAGATTCCCATGATGATGAGTGCAGACTTAACAATATTGGCCCATTGTTTATAGTTGTCTGTTCCTTCCAGAGTGATGTTGATTTTTGGAATGGAGGCAGCATATGAGGGAGTTGTGAGGTGTGCTAAGATGATAGTGAACACGAGATAGGTATGCGAGTGGAGAATGGTGAAGATCAAGACAGCAGTGAGCAGGAGGGAGACACATATGGCTTGGGCAGGGCCCATAACCTGTGAAACACAGGCCATACGCAGTAGGGGAACTGGAATAGTTCTTATTCTTTATGTGACAACACTACAGTCTACTTATAGTATCCACTATAGTGCACGGACCACATGACATTGGAAGATAGCACATGTGTACGTATGTATGTGTGAGTTGGAGTGTGTGTACAGTAGTAAGACGAAATAGGAAGGAGTAGATTCATAAGCAAAGGACGTCAACATGGTGTGGGGAAGTGATGGTGGAGTAGTTGTGTAATGGTGATGTGCAAGGGAAATGCCAAACGAAAATATGTGGAAAGGATAAGTGTTAACTGACATATTGCACAACACATGCCTCTTCCAGGCCAATGTCCATGCTGTCACTACCCTTGAGCAGTGCTGTGGCATGCCCATCACTGCCAAGGCCCTTGCCATCCTACATGCCCTCACCCCTCTGGGTTCAGATCCTCACTATCTGAACTCAACCATACATGAGATCTCACTCCAACAAATCCAAATCTTTGTTCTCATTCCTCCCACTGTCTCATTATTTGTCATTTACCCTCAAAATTCTGTTGTATATACTTTGACAAATGCAAGATGCTCAAACCTGCTGGAGGTTTGCATATGGCTCAGTAATTTACATGCTCAATAGGTAGGTACATGAGGATGTGGCAGATGCAGCTGCCATGCCTATATGGTGCACATGCATGGGGTGCCAGTGGAGCATCTTGCTCTGCACCAAAAGCAAAAGTGCAGGGGGTGGCATGGGCACAACCTGTGGCTGCAACACCTGTTGCAGTGCCATCATCAGTGGCTGTGTTGGTGGCTGTGTGGTGGCCAAGGGGATGAATGACTTGACAAGCTCATATGCATGGAGGGCAGCACCATTGATGTTGCACAGGGATGATGAGTCAGCCACTGATGTGTACTGTGTGCATATAAGAGAGGAATCTACAATCAC
>QLPN01008391.1:1450-17912 GCA_003314395.1 Albatrellus ellisii
TACATTTGACGTCATCAGCGCTTTAGCTAGCTGACTGTACGGATCCGTCCCCGATCATTACTGTAATAACAACCTCTCCCGCTTCGTTCTGGAAAGATCAGAAAGTGACTCAGTACACTCTACCAGCCACCAAAATACATACACGACTAAGCCATCAGTCCATAGCGGAAAATGTAAAAGTACAAAAACAAGAAAACATAGCAAAGATGAAAATAGTATAGCCAGCAATGCAAACATTCAACAAAAGTTCCACATATGGGTGATGGCATGACAGCCGGGGAATGGAGGCTGAAAGTGTGGACTACCCCGATGCTACAGTGACAGCATCATGAACATGGCACAGCCGTACTCGCAACAGGGGTCGCAGCGTCAGAACTGGAAATCGATGGCGGTGTACCTGGTGCATGTGCGAGCTTCTCGAATATCTGTGGTCAACAGTCAACTGTTAATGGATCTCGCTGGAAAACAACAACACCTACATGCACAAAAACAGGTGCAACCTGGCCTCCGCCAACAGCCCACTTGCTGTCGATGATGGTGAAGGGAACCCCAGTAACGCCCTTCTCTTGTGCCTCAGCAACTTGGTGCATTACCGTATCTAAACACTCGTCCGACTTTAGAAATCCCAGCGCCTACATACAACAAGTGTCGTGTATGTTCAGCAAGACATCAGAATAGACAGAATGGTTGCCAACTCGACATGGCTAGAGCGTAGCAGGCACTCACCTCATCTTTCGACATGACATTGGTTGTATCCGCAATCTCTGCCAGCACATCCAAATTAGCGATGTCTTTCTCCTCCACTGCATATGCCTTGTACAACACTCCCATGAGTGGCAACTGCTTTGCTGATCCACCAAGCTCCCAAGCTCTACGTGCAAGTCTATGTGCCCGCGTCGTTTGAGTGATTCGGCCTTTAAATGAGCTATGAAAATTAAATGCGGTACGACATCAGCAAACGCCCAATGTAATAAACCAAGAATACCGTGGAAATTAGGCAGCTGCTCGCTGCAAACAGCAGGCCTCATTGCCGGATTGCATTGGGCATGGAAAGAATGCATCTCATGAATAATCAGGTTCGGGCCACTCACAACTTGATGCCCGAGGCTTCACCCTTAGCGACAGTCATTTCCACGATAGCCTGCCACTTCTCTGGCCCAAACTTCGACTCGAGCCACTCCAATTTGTCCATACCCTCGTCCGTGAGCGTCGGGTGTAGCAGGAATGGTCGGTATTCGATGTCGAAGTCGACAGGAAGATCCGAGCATTGCTCTACGGCTTTCAACAATTCGTTGTGTCCGACTGTGCACCATGGGCAGGTCTACACAGGAAGGGCGGTATAAGGCGTAAGTGTCGTAAGGGACAATGATAAGAAGGCAGGTAGGGCAGGAAGACTGACGAAATCTGAAACTACAATCAACTTGATGACTTTGCGTTTGTTCATCTTGAAAGTGCCAAGTCGAAGTATGCGGTGATAGTCCCAAATCGCACGGATAATGTTGTTGCCGAAGAGAAAATGTAGGAGACGACAAGGAGGGAGTGGCGAGCGACACGATGGATATTAAGGCAGCTGTGTCCAACGTCCAGGGGATCCAATTATATACAAGGAGCACTTACAATTGCGGTGACCAAGCGTCCGAGTGGATTGGTGAGCACACTGTCTCATGTGTGACATTGTGACTGAAATCGCCGTTACGGATTACTTGCGACCCCTCCGAAGAACCGCCCGGATACAACGAACGCCAACTCTGTCGATTCGAGCCGCTCTTCGCATAAGTAGCACATTTGTGTCATATTGAGCACATGTCGTCCTCCTTTTTCAGAAATACCTTTCCCATGCCCCACGCCTGTCAAGCCTATATAACGTATACAAGGCTATAATACCACCCCAACGCCGGATACGGACTCCCGTTTGAATATACTCCTACCGTCTCATAGTCATCTCTCTTGGTATCGTCGATGGGGTTGCAGCGATCAATCACTCGTTTTTTGCGATTGGTGTTATGTGCCGCCGAGTTCAAGCCTTCGACCTTCTGAGTCGTGCTTTCTCCACAAGTGACTGCCGCAGCAAAATGTGGCCGCGGTCAGCTTCGCCCATACGTTAGTTCCCTAACAAGCACCAGCAATTGTCCAAGTAGCGCTGACAGTAGCGGGTCGTGTCATACGCACTACGTTAACCTGATTCAAGCACACAGAACTCTGTTTATCGGGTCATACAAGCCGACGCAAGCTGGAGTCAACTGTGGCCGACTAGCCAGCATGAAGTAAATTTCCGGTATACAAGTCAAGTTGTCTTCCGTGACGTAGGCAATGACTTACAACGAACACCGAGCTGCAGCAGGCTGGCTGCAGTCTGGACAGAGTGGACACCGACATTACCGGCGGTAAACCGTAATTGTCTGTGGTAGCAGCCAATATCCCAGTGTTGGTTAGCGACAACAGGTTCGCTGGTTCGAAACTTGATTCGGATAACCTTCTCAGCTGCTTTTTTCGATTTGCGGTCTACTTCCAGCACAGAAGCACAATAACAACTTCATGACATCAAGCTCGAATCAGCAGATTGTGTGGGCGATGTTCCTGTATTCTTGCCATGAGCCTTCAAGCTCCTGCTTCGTGCACGAGTTGTGAACAGCACATGCTCCCCATAGTAGCTCATATTCGATCAACATGATGTGAACTGTGCATGCGTGGCAACATCGAAGCAGCCGTCGATGCATCAGGCTGGAGCCTTTACTTAATTCTCGAGCCTTTCTCCGGATATAAGTATAACCACATTGATGTTGCACCAACAGTGACGATAGCTGACCCCAGTCATTCTGCGTTTGGTACTGTCATAGCACGCACGTATGTGCCTGTTGAAATGAGGTGGTAGATACCTTACTCCGCTACAAGTCATATAAGCAGACACGGAAGTAGGTAGCTATGGTCATCATATTGCTGCTGTATACATCACGCCTGGCATCGTTGCCCGCACGACAGCAGTACACGTCCATGTGGAAGGGTTTCACTCACCTGCTGGTGCGGCAAACATTCGTCAGCATGAACAAGAACGGGTGGCAGTCGCACGAATGTGCAGGCTGGGCTTGGCGCTGCGTACATATTCAGGGCAGCTGTAGCAGAATAGATTGACAACCCAGATTGAAGCGTTTTATGTACGTCGATAACGGCGTGGAAGATCATGTCCATACTGTTCGGGGCGCTTCTCACCTTCTGTCATCGGTGTACACGATCGAATGGACGCCTTTATGCTTAGTAGCAATCACAAACGTGCATAATTCCAAGGCAGATCCATGGCAGCGTGTTGATGCTAGCAGCCCAAGGTGCACGGAAGTAGCTTATCAGAAGCCGGGGGGTCGCGTAGGCGAGTGTGAGATACACGGAGCACCAGTGCGGAAAGAAGTGAGCAGCAGGAATGCGGTGCACCTTCATGGTGCATGTCCTCGGGGCAGCAACGAGGTGGTTAATCCACTTCAAGGCAAGGACAATAGGCGCGGTGCGGGCGCTCCAGTGCGAAAGGATTCAAAGTCCGCAGAGCGTACAAGACGGGATAGACAGGAAGCCCCGTATATCTTTTCTTTTAGCCGCTCTCCACCTCTTCCCCGTCCGCTTCCCCCCTCGTTCTTTTCCAAATGGCGACCCCCCATGTAATTGCTTCTTCCTCTGTCCATTCTTCTCAAACAGCCACGAACGGTATCGTTGGCAACCACTTTCGTGTTGGCAAGAAAATCGGTGAAGGTTCATTTGGTGTCGTTTTCGAAGGTCACTTTGTTGTACTTTCATCTGTTTGTGTTCTTCTCAACAAGCCCACCTTCTGTAGGCACCAATGTGCTCTCGAGTCAACCCGTTGCCATTAAATTCGTTAGTATACACAGTCCTTGTTGGCGCTCCCATCTCAACGGCTCGTATATTCGTGTAGGAGCCACGCAAGTCTGATGCACCCCAGCTACGGGACGAAAATCGTTCATACCGGACACTGAATGGCACTCGTATGTTGATTTCCTATTGATTTGTATCCGCTATTCGTTCCTGAGTACTTGTCGAATTCTACCTGCTGTGCCATTACTCCCAACTTACGCCGGACATACTGTCCGCATGTAGTCGGCGTTCCCCAAGTGCACCATTTTGGCCAGGAAGGCTTACACAACGTTCTCGTCATTGATCTACTGGGTCCCAATCTTGAGGATTTGTTCGACTTGTGCGGACGCAAATTCTCAATCAAAACGGTTTGTATGGCTGCCAAGCAGATGGTGAGAGCTCCTTGTTTCTCTGTTGACTACCAAAGCTCCACTCCCTGTCGTGACC
This sequence comes from Albatrellus ellisii, assembly GCA_003314395.1. Lineage (NCBI taxonomy): Eukaryota > Fungi > Basidiomycota > Agaricomycetes > Russulales > Albatrellaceae > Albatrellus > Albatrellus ellisii. The sequence goes on from QLPN01008391.1 coordinate 5,753, forward strand.
ATTGACATGTAATGAATGCTATCTGGACAATATGAATGTCCAGCAACACGTCACCCATGACGCCTCCGCGGTCTGCGACCTTCTGGTCGCGTCCCTTCATTTCTCATTGACATGTTCCGCCTTTCGTTTACTAATGGAACCTCATTTTCTCTTCGTGCCTCCAGGTCACGCGTGTCCAAGCCATTCACGACAAATCCCTCATTTATCGTGATATCAAACCCGATAATTTTCTCATCGGTGTTCCCGGAAGTAAGAATGCGAATACCATACATGTAATTGGTAAGCATTCCGATGCATCATTGCAGACGCTGTCATGCACCAGTAGCTCTTCCAACTTACAGCACGCTAGTCGCGCTGTGAGCTTATTGTTTGGGTTGTGAGGGGTGGTGAGCCTTATTTGGGACCAACCTATGGTTGATCCGGCTATGATCCATGACTTAATCGAACAGTCTCACCCCAAACGCGCAACGAAGGGCGCGCAAGCGATTCTGCATTGATCACCTCATATTTCCGCTCCTTTCGGTTCTTGTTCTTGCGCCAATGCTGTATTTGTCGTTTATATTAACGTAATATTGACATGCACCTGTAGACTTCGGTATGGCAAAACACTACCGCGATCCAAAGACGAAAGTACACATTCCTTACCGCGAACGCAAGTCGTTGTCCGGAACCGCCCGATATATGTCTATTAACACTCATCTGGGTCGCGAGCAATCGCGGCGCGACGACCTCGAGTCTTTGGGCCATGTCTTCATGTACTTCCTGCGAGGCGGATTGCCGTGGCAAGGCCTGCGTGCGGCCACAAACAAGCAGAAATATGAGAAGATCGGAGAGAGAAAACAGAGCACGCCAATTAATGAGCTCTGTGAGGGATTCCCAGGTATGGAGATCCCTGGTCCAGGTGTTGAGTAGCTGACACTCTGTGAAGAGGAGTTTGCCATTTACATGAACTATGTCCGCAAACTTGGGTTTGAAGAAAATCCTGACTATGATTTCCTCCGCGAGCTGTTTACTAAGGTCATCAAGACTTCAGGCGAACAAGAAGACGGGTTGTACGACTGGATGCTCCTGAACAATGGTAAAGGCTGGGAAGCGGGACATGTAAGTATAGTCTTATTGGGTCCGGGCTTCCTTGGGTTTTTACTCCTTCGCAGACTCAGAGCCCTTCCGTGAACCTTGTCCAAGCACATGCTAACACAAGCACTTCGCAGACGCCTCACCGCGAACACCGGTCCACAAGAGACAACCGGCGTTCACGGCAGCCGCTTCAGGAAGGCGCCGGCAACCAGGTGCCCCTCCTTATCAGTCCTGCTGCGCACACCAAGTCTCCTGGCCGGAGACAAGGCACGCGCGAGCAAGACGTCTTGCGCGGGCAGCACAAAGACATGAGCACGCAGCCTTTGACGCCCACAATCCGGCGTCCTAGCCACCTGCCACACGCGCCCCGTGACCGCGATGGAACCAACAACCTCACAGCTATGCCACATCCTTACGCAGCGGCGCCTAGCCCTTCTTCATACCGCCAGGGTGTAGCGCCGTACAGCAATGCATTGCCTACCCAGGGACAGAATGCGGTACTAGTGACGAGTAGCAACACGGGTGGGCTTGACGGTGCACCAGTTAATGGGGCCGCGAACGGCACAGCGCCCGAGTCATGCAATAGCCATGCGGTGCGTGGCAAGGTAGGTTTGAGTACACCGCCACATGAGGGCCGTGAGAATGGTATGGTGATGCACGACCGGGGACTCGGAGAACTGCAAGACGAACACCACGGCGGTGGGCGGAGGAAGGGCTTTCTGAGCTTGCTCTGTTGTCGCGCGTGAGGACCGGGCGCAGGTGGCGCCGGCGCTGCCTGACCACGCTGTTACACATCTGAGCATGGCTGCGTGCCGATGGCCTGATGTTCGCTGTCGGAATTCGGCCCGCCGACTGCGGCGCATTGCGTCAGCAGGCATGCACCCTCGCCTTCGCTCCCACGCCCACGACTGTCCTGATAACCGTTCTGGTATACCATGCATACTTCCTTACATAACGTCCCCCTGCAAGCTACCCCTCCATTCCCACGCATCGCTCTACTTTCTCATGTCAACTCGCATACGTTCACACGTATACATGCATACCCTCATTCCACAATCCACCAATCCCTAACCTTCCCTTGTTCCCGTCCCATTTTTTCTTCTCCATAATGCATCATTGCAACATGCAAATACAACACACCGCCTCTATACCTATTACTCGTGCTCTATTCCGCGCCGCCCGTGCGTGCGTGTATCTGTTACCCATCTTTACACTGTTCTTCCATCTTCAGTTTCCACTGTATCAGCTATGATGGGCCCCGTCCTACTGCACTGCACATATCATATTAGACCTGCCCGGCATGTCAGCGCCCCATGCCCCGTTCATGCATTGCCACGCTCCGTCTTTGGTTGCCCGTCCATATGTACATACCGCACTCGTTGTTTCTGTCCTCCGTTCCCGTCCTGTTTCCGCAATCGTACTTCCTACACCCAAATACAGTCCTCCTTTCTCATGTAGTTAAAAGTGTTTAGTTTGCAAGTGTGATACATCTAATTTATTTGCCGATGGTACATAACGTGTGGCGATGTAGATTTGGATGTCAACAGAGCACTGCGGTATTTTCGCGAACTTGCCGAACATGATCGCGCCATTTTTTTTTTTTTCGCTTGCCAGATGCGAGATCTGACTTTGATCTTTCCCATTGACATACAGTATACAACGATTGCACCAGTGCCAGTGACGTATCTGGTATCCGTCTGTACTCGTCACTTTGGTTGATCACCACTAAGAGAGTAGAAAATTTGCATCAACCATCTGCGCACGCGGCGCAGAGGTAGGAGGGTTATTTTTTATGTGCTACCTGCCACCGATAGATAGAATAAATAGGTACGGTGGTCGCTGCGCCTTGTACTGTAGCCACAAACTCGCGCCGTTTTTGTGGTGCAAAAGTTTTTGTGCCTGGCTTGGCTTTACAGTCCAATCTGTCGTGCTGGTTTTGTTCCCCGACGGCACGTGTAAAAACGACCCACTCACTACGCTACTTGCATCCGCCGTGTGGCCGTGCTTGCTGCGGTCCATGCGGACGGTTGCAGGGTTTTATGGGTATTAGGGGATCAGTTTAGTGATGCTGGTGGTTATGCATGTAGTTCCCGTAGCTGACGGCAGCAGAAGACAGTCGTTCTGGGTTCAAGGTCTGCATCAAATCGGGAGCTTGAAGTACTAGGTTTGAGGGTGACCGTTGTTGCCACAACTAGCACCCGTGACCTCCATGCCGGTCACATGCGGTGGTGGGCTGGGCGAATCGCTTTTTCCGTGCCACAGGGTGTTTTTACGGCGTATAATATCTTATGTGCTTTGTTCCTCTATACGACGAAAAACAAATTGATCAGGTCACGTGCACAGTGTGCCCTTTGTAGAGGGGCGACCCAAAAAAAGGAAGTAGGTAAACCCCCGCTGAAATTCGAATTGCGGACCCCTAAATAGTCGTGCGAGGCAGCGATCGAATACGGAAGTTTCAGGGTTGCGCCCCCGAGCGACGTCACGGTGTGCTAGCGGGAATATAATGGTTTTAGATGTTGGGCCGCAGTTATTCTGAGACAAATGCCATACAGCAGTAGCCTCAGGCCGGCGCCGCCGTTTTGTCATTTAAAAAAAATCGACGATGCGCACTGGGGGCTCGAGGTCAAGTTTAGGCCCTGCCGCCGGCACTAGGCGCAGCGATTGACATCACCGAACATAGATCTGCTTGCACGCTGGTCTGCGTGTATGCGGGAGCGAATATTTCCGATTGTGGTGCTGGGAGCTAGTGGTAGCGTTGGGTCTCGACAAGATATACGTAGAAAGGCAGCTTCAAGGTAGGTGTTGGCATTGATCTCGGCATGGTGGGGAGGCATACATGCAAGCGACCTCTGAATTATCTGCACCGTGTTTGGGGCGGCTCGTTGGGCTGCACGTCAGGGACGGCGATGAGCGATGAGCGGGCGCAGCGTCGAAAGAAGTACTAGGACACTCAGGCGGACGCAGCGATCAAACAAGTAATCAAGTCTCTCTATCAATGCACAAGAACAGCATTCCACTCTCCAGAACTAATACTCGTACACACTCCACTCCCAAAACAGCAGTCATAACAGCAGACACGAGACGTAAGGCAAAAGCATACACAAAGCGTTATTCACTATCAAACGGAAACGGAAAGCACAACATCGAAAGTGGGAACTACGAAATGGCGGGTTGCTTCCTCGTGACTGCTGCTGCGGTGTTATTGCTCCTGAGTGTTGGGCGGGGGGGCACTCTCTGGAATCTCGCCCAGGACACCGGGATGGGTAGTAGCCGGATCCATGAGGGCGAGGCTGCCCCCGCCCCCGCCCCGGCGGCCATCTCGCCTGGGACGGCGCGGAAGCGCACCGCGGCGCTCCCGCCTACGCCTGCTATGTTGTATGGCACGCACTGGGTGAGCGCGGAGTGTGCAGGGGACGGGGTAGTTGAACTTACGGGTGGTGTGGAGGCAGGCGCTTCGGCGAGGGTGGAGCCGGCATAGGGCGTAGAGGTCGGGTACGCGCCGGCGGGGACGTGGTATGGGCGGTCGGAGGGATGCGGCTCACAGACAACGTAGACCTTGCGAGCGTGGGAGTCAGCGGCCCATAGGTCGCCGTGGTCAACGGCAGGGTTGTTGGTGGTGGGTGTGCCTGCGGGGTGGGTGCGGGTGCTGTCGTGGAGGACGGCGAAGGGGGAGTAGAAGGAGCGGGCGAAGCGCGGGGCGACGCGGAGAGAGTTAGTGGCAGAGCGGAGGGTGTGTATGTTCATGGTGATGGATGAAGGGGAAGTTGGTGGTACTAGTGTGGGAGACGGCCGAGAGCAGGTTTAAGTAGATGCGGGGAAGGGGCAACCATTACGTCATGGCCAGGCCTTGCCATTGGCTTGGCTCTTGCTCCACTCATTCGCATCAGTCACATCATTTCTGCACCCTCGCCCCTTCATGCCCCTCCATTTCCTCAGTGATTTCTCAACGCTCTCTTCTCCACACTACACCCCAATCTGATGCCTGATGACGCCTTGCGTTTCACCGTACAGGTGGTCAGCCAGCAGGATCTCCTCCTAGTTTACATGCATCTCACAGCTGCGACGCAACGGGTCGTACCCACGCCCATTTCCGTTTGTAACCAGCGTTCTACAAAGCCCGTGCGCTGATGCACCCCAGTGGCGTACTATCTCCATTCGTTTCTGGAGTCTTCCATGCCGCCTGAGCAACACCGCACAGCGCGAACCGACCATGTTGCTGGCGTCTGCGCTCACCCCAGCCCGCTTGCGCGATGTCGCTATCAGACCTCCCGCCCCACAAGCCATCTCGCAATCTGTGTGAGCGATAGCTGTAGTACGATGGCGCGATTTCGTGGATGCACGTCGACAGTAGAAGTAAGGGCCTACGAAGGAAACTGTGCATTTCAGTGACCTAGGGGCTGGACAGCTGACACCGACGAATGCCCGCTTACTATGGCGAGGTTGAGTGGTTCAAGAGACCGGCACGTGTCATCAGGAGACCCACAGACCAGACTCGGCCACACACACGTTGGTGAGTACTCAACATACCAGAGGACGGAGATGCCCCTGCGGAGACACCCTCCAGGGCCAGAGCGCACGTCCTGTGGGAATGCCGCTCCACCCTTTCCATCGCCACATATTCAACCACGCTTTAGAGCAACTGTCCTCTTGGGCATTACCAAAGGGATTCGAGCCATCGCCCAAATTCATCACTGCGCCCGAGGCCAAGATGAAACACAACTACCTGCTACCACCTATGGATCTCTATTTCATGACCCGATATGTGTACAAACAATCTGTTGCTTCCCGATAAAAGACAACAATGACTATATCACTCAAAACGTAGTACACAAAAACTTATGTTTCTAACACTAAATGTAACAAACAGACCCTTGTGTTCTTCCCTCACGACCACTTGTAGATTATATTTGTTGTACATATACGGTAGCTCAATATGAACGATCAGTCGTCGTCTGTGTGTACTGTAATACGACGTTACTCCATGGAACCACGGGAACCAACTGATAAGAGAAACGTTCGTAAATGGGTTGCACCAGGGACCGGTGCCCGTTTACGGACATTATGTGAGACTGCTGACTGAGGATTGATTTTGAATTATCCAAGTTTGCCACTTGCAGGGCAACAAATTAACAGCTAACAAGCAACGTCTTTTAGGGCTAGTCCGGCAGCCACAATCTGGCTGACCCGAACAAAATAGCCTCAGAATCGGCCTTAGATTGTCGAACGTCGAGATGCTGCACAAGTGTTAGGAACTGCTCCAATGCCCACGAGGAGATCATGCAGTCAGCATCGGTCACCTGCTCAGCCTAATAGCTCCTGGGAATAACTATGTCGGATTGCGCAATGCAGATAAAGCTTGCTCACCTGTTTCCCCACCGTCCGACACCCTTCGGCTTACCGCCAATAATTGGTGTGCTTTATTTGTCCTATCGCCTTGACTTCAAGTACTTCTGGTCGTAGCTTCCGTCATGCCTGCAGTCACCTTGCCCCCAGTCCCACAATGGACACCGGCTCCTCCGACCCAGGCTGACCGTGAGTACCCGACTTGCTGCATCTGGAATCCTCAGCTTGATTATGTATCAGTTGAGTGGGCCGAGCTTGAGGTGATTGACCTTGCGAAAGCGAAGACCCCTGAAGGGAAAGCCGAGCTGGCCATCCAAGCTCGAGACGCTATGCACAGACAAGGCTTCTTTTATGTCATTAACCACGGCTTGGAGAAGGACCAGGTTACTTTTGCGCTCTCGTCTCGGCTCTTGCGTTTATGTAGCTTACACCCTCCAGATTGAGCGTGTGTTTGACGTCGCCGCGGTGCCCTTCACTCAGGTTGATGCGGAAGAAAAGAAGGTCTACGAAGCAAAGATCAAGGAAACTGGAACGTTCATGGGGTATAAGCCCCGTCAATACTGGGTAAATCTGGCAGTGTGCACGGAATAGATAATGGAAGATGATATAGGACATGTGATATAGCATGTTGCGAACGGTGTACGGGACCAGATCGAGCACTACAATCGTCAGTCATTTCTTTAATACACACCATCGTTCCTCCCTAACATAGGATCATCTATAGTCAACAGAGACGTATATTCGAAGCAACATCCTGCTGCTTTACGCCCATTCTTGCCAGAGATACAGTCATTCATCGAGTTCAACCACGTTAACATCCTGCACGAGGTTGAAAGGTGAGATTCTCCGGATTACGAGAGAATATACCTCCAAAGCTATATATGTCGCAGACTCCTAGCTTTAGGACTCGAGCTTCCAGAAGATGCTCTTGTCGGCATGCACAGCTACGGCAAGAAAAACAACGCATACAGTAAGCTTACCGCTCAATCATACTACAGCCTGGCCTGAGGCGGTCCTGATTCATCGTTCATCAGCTCGTTTCATGACTTAGTAGGAAGGTTGTGCTAATGCGAGAGACTAAGTCTTGCTGACCGTATGTCAATCAAGTTACCCTCGTTCCGAGGAAGAAGAAGTTAAGACTGGAAACCTGTGGTTGAAAGGTCACGCTGGTCCGTTTCAATGCATTTTCATACTTTGCATCCGCTAGCTCATTTATCTATCTTAAGATCACACCAGCCTTACTGTCCTTTGGAGTCAGCCTGTGGCAGCACTGCAGTTGCGCGACGCAGATGATAAGTGGCGGTGGGTCAGACATGTCGAAAACGCAGTGGTCAGTCCTGTTCAGACAACCCCGTCGCGTGTCTTTTTCAAACCGCAAACGATATTCACGCAGGTGGTCAACTGTGGTGACACACTCGAGATGCTGTCGGGTGGATACTATAAATCTGCCATTCATCGTGTCGTACAGCCCCCGGAGGACCAGCGCGGGTACCGCAGGCTGGGCGTTTACTACTTCTGCTACACGGACGACGACGTCGTGCTCGAGCCGATGATGCAGAGCCCCGTGTTACAACGCGAGGGCGTTACCAGGCGCGTGCCGGAGGGACAGGCACCACTAATGGAAACATGGAGGAAAGCTAGGACCGCAGCATACGGCATATCAGACTTGAAGAAAGGTACCGAGGCGGGAGTGGAGGAAGAAGTCGTGAACGGCATTCGTGTCAAGCACTACAACTGATATACGTTGAGATTTCATCGCGTGCTGAAGTCGTTATGTATGATACAAGTTGCATTGATACCGGCAGTTATTTCAACACCTCTACTGTATTCAAGAATTCTGTCATGGCGAGGTTGAAGTCCGAATCACGGTCACTCGGCACTTGACTCTTGTCCGAGGCTAGATGGAACATACCACCAAGGATCAGTGTGATGTTATCTCGTTTCAATTGGAAGACCTGCTCAGTGGCCTTTGTCTTTTTTGAGTGCTGTGGCCAAGCAGCTGGTGAGCACACGAGGCCAGCCATTGGAAACGACGTCACCATGAGATAGCACTCTCGTCCTGGCTCGTTGACCAAGTTTATATAGCGGTCGAACTTGACGCCAGCTGCAGGACTGCTCAGACATACGGGCAACTTCCCCCCCCCAAAAAAAAAAAAATCAGACTCTTAACTGAGCAAAAGTGATGAAAGAGCAAGAACAGCTGATGGGATTGTTGACTTTGGTGACAATCTGTGACAGATTTTGCGCTTCTAGGGGATTTTGACGGCTAGCTGATCACTTTGCCTCCCTAAAAAAAATCGAACTGGGATACCAAGATTATATACAAGCCATTGCTGAAAATTGTTTGAGTTCAGATTGAGCCGTTGTTGCAAAAAAAAAAAAGTCTTTCATATTTTGCACTTCCCGGGTAGTGGTAGTAGCCGTCGCCCTCATCCACGCCCTTGCTCTGTCCTCGACCTCATTGCCCATATCCTCACCATCAACATCGCCCCCTTTGCCTTTATAAATGGGTTGTGATGCCAGTGGGCAGCTGTTATGCCTCGGCAACACACCAACGTCGCATGACAACTGCCCTCTGTCCACTCGTCGGCGCCATCCGCCACGTCTACTTTGATGATATCATTGACTTGACTACCGGGGCGTGCAATGTACAAATGATCCTGGATGCGTCACATGCCACACACTTGTACTACTCCCATCGAGTCGTCCAGCTGCTGCTTCCCCGCGCTCTGCAGGATCGACTTGCTGTGCTGCTGCATTCCATATCGCACGCCTACGTGTACAACTTTCTCAAGCTGATTGCCTGCGGCACTCCCGATTTCCCCGCTGCAACATGCCCGCCATGCGCTCACGATCTCCAGTCTGGACATTCCTGCGCCACGAACACGCTGGACGCAGTCGTTGTAACCATGCTCCATGGTTCACTCGTGCTGAAGCTAAGCTCGAACCCACGGCCCCTGTGTCTCTCCTGACGAAACGTTGTTCGAAGTCGGCTGGCTGAGACGACTTGACGACACGAAGAACTAACCAAAGCCCACAGATCGACTCCGCGCATCCCAACCGCCGGTCGATCTCACCACTGTATGCTGGACTCGAGTCTCGTGCTCGCCGCCCGCTCGCAATGTCCGCCCGCTGCCTATTGCCGCGACGAGGCCGCGTGAGAGGCGCGTGTCAAGCCGGTGTACGACGGCTAGCATCTACGGATTTACGAAGAGGACCTCTGACACATGCCGTTCCTGGATCCAGTTGTTGAGACGACGGAGGGGATAGGCCAAACATGGCACGCGCGGCGGTAACGCATACAAGCGCTGGGGAATTTTCGTGTTGGAGAAACCAAGGTAATGGTAATGGAGACCTGGTCTGTATGACATTAGTGGCCATCTTTGGAGTGATGATATACACATATATATGTCATTCCGACATATTTTCACCCTTACTGAGCAGGACCAGAAAATGTTCCGCTGGGCCATTGACGTTCGCCTCAACAAGGTTATCAATACAATGAAGAGCGTATACAGCGTTCCTACCCAACACCATCCAAGCGATCGTCGATGAGCACATCGCTGAGGTGCCAGTGTCGACGTCAGCAAGGATAGCCAAAAATTGACGATTCGATGTCATCGGCTCCCTTATTTCGCGCGTTGTGTAACATTGAACACCATTTATTTGTTCGGTATATGTACCACATCACCGAGTGAAACTGTTTTATCTGTGTCGCTTGCAATTGCTACATAAGGGACCTGGTTAATTCATTGTCTGCTCCCCCTGCCTCGGCGGTCAAGCGCAGAGTGTCGTTGAGCATACTAGGATCGCTGACAAACATGCCCGTCAATGTCGTGTGAGTGTCAACGAGCCCTTGAAGTCGCATTATCGCGCTGGCGAGACGCGGTGCAGCGGGATTGGCCTCCAAGGACGCCGCTCGCGAGACAAGCCCGCCCAAGAACACGGTGATGTCGAAAGCGATGCTCACCACCTCCAGCAAGTGCACCCGGCGGCCTTCCAGGCTACGCTGAGACGCCTCCAGGAAAGGCTCGAGAAGCCTCATCTGGCTCATCAGCTGCTCCAGCCGAGCCTTGTCCTTGTTGCACCGCGAAACAGACGCTCGGGCGTCGGACAAGTCGCGCTACGCCCTATCCCGGTCGGCGGTGCTAGCCTCGATGATCCGCTGCGCCTTATCGCGGGCTGCATACAAGCCGCCCCAATCGAATGCGACTGACAGCCCCAGGGTACAGATATCTCTGGCCAGTCCGCACACCGTCAGACGGGCGTCCGCAAAGAGAAATACACCGTCAAGCGCACTCACCGCCATAGCGCCGCGGCTTCAATGCCCTGCTTTTGATGGACCTGGTCACGCACCGTCTCCTCCGCCCGCATGATCGCTGCCTGGGACCTGTTGACGCTGTCCCGAAAGACCGCAGCCTGCTTTTCCGCCTGCACGACTGCGGCCTGCGTGAGCGTCTGCAGCTGCCCCATCCTGTGCAAGCAGCTGTCCGCCTTGGCCCTCCAGTACGTTGCCTCTGTAGCCGTCTCCGCGAGGCGTGCGAGCGCCACTCGGGCTAGCATGTGCACGGCCTCGAATTGCCTGTAGGCTCTCACGGCCACTGCGCGGGCGGAAACGACGTCGTCGGGCGAGTGTTCGGGCGTGGCTGCCATCCGGGCGACAATTTTGCCTAGCGACCGGACGGTGGAGATGGCGTCATCGCAGGGGGCTCGGAGTGTCCGTGCAAGTGCATCTTGGGAGTACTGGGCGGTCGCGGTGGAGAAGTGTAAGGCCTTTTCGGAGACTTCCTCGATGTCTCGGTTGAGGACTGACTGGTCGTGTGCAATATTATCCATCGCCGGGATGTCAGACTGTCTTCCTGCAAGTCAGACCAGAGCATTCCGTTTGATAGATTTACGGACTTTAACGCACCTAGCTCTACTAGTAGCTGATGTCGGGGGAGTATGTTGAAGAAAGCAGGTGCACCGCCGTGACCGACCTTTAAAAAGCTCCATCGACGTCGACGACGCGGCAATGTCCAGCAACAACGCTGCAACGTGGACACAACGGTGACTTCGAACTTCGAACCTTCGCTGGAAGCTAACTGAGTGTCTGCTACTAGGCGGGTTCCTTTCCAGGTCGCTGTCATGCAGGCAGCGCGGATACCCTAAGGGCTCCGCCGCTTAAAAATGCCCTGAGCCCAAGCTAAAAGCTTACTGGCCCATCATAATTTATACCATCAACCCCGAGTTCACTGCGCCCAGCAGCTGTATATTCCAAATCCTAGCCGGAGAGACGAGTGCAGGTATCTCCAAGTCAGTAGCCCGCCGGCCAGTGCAGTCCATTATGATTGAATCGAGGGATGTAAGAATCGTTTGTTTGCGGATTCATCACAGAGTCAATGTAACAATATCTCTGCCCGACAAAGCAAAGTGTATCCATGTCTCGAGACACTGAAGTATGATTCAGGAAGCACGTGCTCGGTTCAAGGACGCTACAATTTGATCATAATCTGAAAGCGAACAAATTCAGGCGATGAGACCGTAGAGGACAGGCCAATAAGATAATACCTTCACAAGCAACCTTGGTGCGGGCAAGCTGATGGACCATTTTCGACTCCTGTTCCTTGTCTCTTGTCGTCTTCCTCTGCAGCTGCCGCTCGAGCAGTGCCTAAGATCGCCGCCAGCAAAAATCACCATCATGATCACATGGCTAGGAGTACCGGAACCACTGAAGACGAATATACAATGTGCATACCAT
>QLPN01008395.1:0-10909 GCA_003314395.1 Albatrellus ellisii
GATATGAACTGGCACCTCTGTTATCAAAATCATGGCCATTTGTCGCCTGCATGTTTAGCATCATTTGACCTGCACTGATGTTTCCTGGATTTTGGCAGTGCCACTCGTTGACATGGTGATGAGCATCACATGCATGTAATGCCAGAAAACAACCATCAGTGATATTGGTGAACACAGTGACATTAATGCACTGCACGTGACAATCATCCGCAGTCACAGTAATCACTCATTCGTGCAGGTGTTGGAAAACAAGATCAGGTCAGCCAATGAGGGATAGGACAAAGAGGCTGAGGCATGGTCTAGACCCACCAAAGTAACCATGGAGGCATGAGTCGTGAAGTCAGCATTTGGTGCGATCAGTGCTATTCCTCTTTTGCTCACCCACTATAGTATGATACTTTATTTGCTCGCATCCAGACTCCACTTCATTTCAAATATCCCTATGATTGACCCTGTACTGTAAATTTTCTGTTGTGTTTTGTTGTGCTCCAGTCTTGGAGCTAGGCCTGTATTTAGATAGTGCATTGTCCATTGAAAAGGAGCAGATTTCTCCTGCCCACAATTTCACTTCCCCTCTCCATCTGAATTCCAAGTGAAAAAGCACACCAAAACCTTCCAAACGTGTTTCCACATTTACAAGGAAATAGCACATTCTTCATAGGTCGTGTCTATTTTGCATTGCCTTCATCTTTGTGTTGTGTCTAGTCATGTTCTCCATTGCGTTGCATCCATTGCATTGCATCAATTCTCTATTTCATTGTGTTCTCCTTATCTTGCCATATCGCCTGTCTGTTACAGGAATTGCATTCCCTTCTGTTGCCCTAATCGTGTCGCACTATTGCCCTTAACTACTAAAACTCCTTTTACCTTGGTGTCTAGAGAATCTTACAACTCACACCCTCCAGCATTGTTGTGGTTGTGGTTGATTTCTCCCTTCAGCATGGCACAGCACATATCATATTGGAGCCCACCACAAGGGACTGCAAGTCAAGATTATGTCTAGACACCACTACAACCTTTGTCCACGAAGACACACAAGCTTGTCGACAATTGAAGTGCTACGAGATGAACTTGAACAATTCATTGGCCCATTGCATTATTCTCCACCTCCTACACATTCCCCACTCACAGAAGATGAGTTAATCCTAACCCCACACGCTTCATCTCCTGTAGACTCATCATTCTTCTTGGCACCCAGCACTTTATTGTCACCTTCAATCTCGACTATCACCCCAACCCCATCTCACCAAACCAATCACCAATCTAACTCACATACCCCATCCCATATCACACCAATGGCAACTCAGTATGCAATGCCTGCACGATGTTACAAGGCACTTGCTTTGGCACCTCGTAATGCGTTTCATTTTCTTTTTTCTTTTTTTTATCTTACTTACTATAGTAAAGTGTAGTATTATTACTACAAGTGTGAGCTTAGCTCCACTTTACTTAGTAAGGACTTATCTTTCCTTTCTCTTTTATAGTACTTAAGTATTTTACATACTTAAGTGTGAGCATAGCTCCAGGTACTATATTAGACTTATCTTTTCTTTTCTTTTCTTTATCTTCTTTATTTATGATAACATTTACTTGCTAAGGACTATTACTATACAATTAGCAAGGACTCCCTTTTCTCACTCTTATTTACTTTTGTTTACATCCAGTTCATTATGCGCTTGTGGCTGAGCCACTATCATCACATGGACGCGTATTTACTGCGCATTACTGCACAATATTGTTTACTTACTGTGCTTTACTGCGCAACAGTACTATAGTTAGAACATTAGTTTTGTATAAATAGTTGACAAACTGGTGGTCTTAAACCCCAGTCTTGTCAACTTCACAATCTAGGGATTCTCCTTACACTGCGCTTGAATTAAGCTCGCTATAACCTCGCTTCCCTCTCAGAACTAAGTCTAAGAACTCTAAAACTCACTAAGACATCTTACGCTAAGTCAAACTGGATCTTCGTATCGTTATTGGTGGAATCATCATCCTCGTAACTATATCATTAATCCCATTCTTCATCGTCATCCGGAATCTCTATTATGTTCATCGAACCAATATCCAAACCTTGGTTACCAGGAGTAACATTTTAGACCTTCCCTAAGACCGTCCAATAGGCCGTTCTTAGCACACGAGGTGACAGAACTACACCAAAATTCAACCTGAAGTGCCCTTGTGACCTCTGACATTACTTTGAAGATCTCAAATTCCACTTTGATCTTGCACAAATTCAAGATAATCAAACACATAAAATTCACACACAACACTATGTCAACATAGATGTCCAGGACCTCTGGGAGACACTGCCGACATATAAAGATACCACTAAAACATATGAAGACTTCAAAGCAGAGATCTACAAACAGTACCCTAGGTCCGAAGTCACTTAGAAGTGGACCCATATGGATTTATCATTCCTAATACAAGAATGCAGACTCTTGGGTATGCAGTCACTAGGTGACTTCACTGACTACCACCACCAGTTTGTAGTCATCGCAGGTTTCCTGTGGAGCACCCAATGACTCTCAGAATACAAGCAGGGTAACCACTATGCTGAAGGCCTCCCACCCGGTCTGTGGGAATGCATTGCTCTACATTTACAGATAGTCCTACTGCAACATGATTGCGAAAATTTGTATCTGCTCAAGGACATAGAGGCAGCAGCATGCTATGTGCTTCATGACACAACATCGGCGATTCACATGACAGGCCCGATGCCATCTGTGACTACTTCTACCACTTCACCACCCACTACTAACATTAAAATAGAACTACCCAGAGTACCAGATATGGATGCTTGGGCTCAGGCAATTGCCAGGGTGCTCGAGTCCCAATGTGCAACACACCCACAGCCACAAGATACTGCACCACTGCACAAAAATGGTAACATGTGCAATTTCTGTGGCGAGATGAATCACTATACCCATGAATGCCTAGTTGTCAATGACTACATTGTGCAGGGTAAAATTAGTTGGAATGCTGATGGAAAAGTTGTGCTGCCTACAGGGATCTTTGTGCCTAGAGGCATCACAGGATGATGGTTGCATGACCATGTCAACAAGTGGCACTGCCAAAATCCAGGAAACATCAGTGCAGGTCAAATGATGCTAAACATGCAGGCGACAAATGGCCATGATTTTGATAACAGAGGTGCCAGTTCATATCAGCTGTTGAAGGATGAGCGCATTGTGAATCTCAAATGTGAGTTGTATAACTTATGCCATGCACAGGTACCCTTCCAGCCTACCATCAGGACATGAAGGCAGTGTGCAGAAGAGAATTCTGCATCAGGTGACAACTCTCACGATATGCCTGAGGTACCTCCACCTCATCAGTCTAACTCACATGTACCGCAGGTGACATGGGAGTCAACACCTCCTCAGGCTGAGACTACTCAGTCAGCAGCCTGTAACAATAACAGTCCACCCATTCACCCCTTTGCCCAGGTGCAAGATGCAACAATTCCTGCACCTGTGTCTGCCAATCCCATGCCATCATGTGTTGCACCTGTACAGAGAAGAACCAACAATGCATACCATGTAGATCCACTGATTCATGACAAAGCCCATGCAGCAGAAGTATTCCAACATGCCATGGAAACACCAATTACTATCACCCATTGCCAGCTTTACTCCATCACCCCAGAAGTCTGCTACCAAGCTCAGGAAGCAA
Organism: Albatrellus ellisii; assembly: GCA_003314395.1. Classification (NCBI taxonomy): domain Eukaryota; kingdom Fungi; phylum Basidiomycota; class Agaricomycetes; order Russulales; family Albatrellaceae; genus Albatrellus; species Albatrellus ellisii. The sequence goes on from QLPN01008395.1 coordinate 3,679, forward strand.
TGATGGCAAAGAAAGTTCCCATCAACCCTGTTCCCACAGCAACTGCCAACTATGTGGAGGAGGATGATGATGATGAAAATGACATCATCAATAGCTATGCTCAGACCATCTCCAACAAGAAGGTGTGTTGCCTCATGCATGACATGCCACACAAATTCAAAGAAGTGGTTGCATCTAGTCAGCATGGCAAGCCTATCATTGTCCCTGACCCATACAAAGCATACTTGCATGGGTTCCCACCTGGTCAGCCACCAGACTCACTCATAGTCATGAAGGAGTCTGCATCTCTTCGCTCTATTTTGCCACTTGTTGACAACAACCTACATGTTGAGACAATCATTGACCTGGGATGCCAAGTGATCATGATGTCAGAAGAGGTTTGCCATTTGCTCAGACTAATTTATGACCTGAATGTGGTCTTAAATATGCAGTCTGCAAATGGTGAAGTTGACAGGTCACTTGGCCTCACCTGTAATGTTCCATTTTATTCAAAGATATCACGTTATATTTGCAGGTTCACATCATCGGCAGTCCAGCCTACAACATCCTACTTGGGCGACCATTCAATGTATTAATGTGAAGTGTCATGCACAACTTTGGTAACAAGGATCAGACGATCACGATCCATGATCCTAACACAGGATCATCAGTGACTGTGCCTATGCTGCTGCATGGGTCCCATTGGTTCCAGTTTTGCCAAAAAGAAGTATCGGGTTTTTGTGATTTGAGGATCTGACCACATGTCAGGGAGATCGCAAAAATAACGATGCACTTGTTTGCACCAACCCCATTCCCATTTTCCATCTTTACACTACAAATCCCACTCCATCTATGCTTCCAGCTTCCAGCTTCTGCATTTCTTGATTCTTCGGACTCCACTGTTGCCATGTACAGGAAGAGAAAGTACAAGCTGGTAGCAAAGAAAGTATGCCCAGTTATGGCTGATCTCCCAGTGCACTTTCACATTATTTGCAATATATGTGGCGACCTGCTCACATTGATTCCTATACTTTTACACAATCCTCCACCATTTATTCCAGTTGGATGCTATACTAACAAACAAAGAGATATCATAGACAGAGCACATGAAGGCAATTTCCTATGGCCTGCTGAGCACAATCTCATGCATCACTTTATGTGCTTGCAGCACTTGGGTTTTGCATGGGACAACTCTGAGCAAGGATGTTTCCAAGAAGATTTCTTCCCACCTGTCGAAATCCCCATCATAGAACACAAACCTTGGGTACAGTGCAACATTCCCATTCTGCCAGGTATCTATGATGAAGTATGTCATCTTATTACCAAAAAGATCATGGCTGGTGTCTATGAGCCATCCAACTCATCATACTGATCTTGCTGGTTTTGTGTCATCAAAAAGGACAGTACCAGTCTTTGGATTGTGCACAGTCTCAAGCCACTCAACACAGTGACAATCCAACACTCTGGTGTACCTCCATTCACAGACCTCCTTGCAGAGCAAGTTGCAGGTCACATTTGTGGTGCAACATTGGATCTATATGTTGGCTACAACAAATGATCACTTGTGGAATCATCATGAGATCTAACCACTTTCCAGTCACCATTTGGCACATTGCATCTCATCACCCTTCTGATGGGGTGGATGAATTCTGTTCCTATTTTCCATGAAGATGTTACTCACATTTTACAGTCAGAAATACCACACATCACAGTACCATTTATTGACAATGTACCAGTGAAAGGTCCCAACACCAATTACTGCAATGCCAATGGTAAATATGAAACAATTCCTCAGAATCCTGGCATCAGACGCTTTGTTTGGGAACATTTCCAGAATCTTAACCACATAGTCCAGCAAATGAAGTATGCTGGGGGCACATTCTCAGGACACAAGACAGTGCTCTGCACTCCAGACTTCAACATTGTGGGACACTGTTGTACTTGAGAAGGCCATGTTCCTGAAGAATCATGTGTCGCAAAAATATTCAATTGGGGTCCTTGCCACAACCTCTTGGATGTCCACACATTTCTCAGCACTGTTGGTGTCCTTTGCATCTTTATTCACAATTTTGCACATCACACTCATGCTCTCACCATGCTTACTCATAAACTCCAACCCTTCATCTTTGGTCCAGAGCAGCTAGCCACACAAGAAGATCTCAAACAAGCTGTTCTCTCTCTCATCACCTGCACTCAGGCCCATTGACTATCATTCATTTGTGCCCATTATCCTTTCAGTCAACACCTCATATCATGGTTGGCTTCATCCTCAGCCAAGAAGATTTGGAAAACAATGGGCAATGTTATTTCATGTGCTTTGGCTCAATAATGCTTAATGATTGGGAGTCATGCTTTTCACAAGCAAAACTTGAGATCTACGGTTTATTCCACACCTTGCACACATTGAAGCTCTACCTCATAGGCATTCAAAACCTCTTTGTTGAAGTTGATGCACAGTACATAAAAGGCATGCGAACCAATCCAGATCTTGCACCTTCTGTGAGTATCAATAGGTGGATCATCAGCATCCTTGTGTTTCACTTCACACTAGTGCACATACCTGGTGTGGTCCATGGTCCAGACAGACTGTTGCACTGACCCTCACAGCCCAGTGATCTGCCAGAGGATGATGATGATGATGATGAATTCAATGACTGGATCAATTGCTTTTACAGTTTCATACATATTATTAACCCACCATTCCCACATCTCCACACTACTCCACAATTCCTCACCATGCTAGCTAACAGTATACCAGAAACCACAACAGAGGGTGAGGCAATATCACAACCAGATGAGTAAAATGTGCCTACAGAAGTGATTCCACAAAATGCTGCAGTGCTACAACAGGACAAGCGACTTCTCACCATTTGTGCATGGCTGGATGACTTACAGTGCCCAGCTGATGTCAATGATGCACAGTATGTGAGATTCATCTGTTATTGTACTGAATTCTTTGTAGTCACAGGGCGACTCTGGTGAAAAGACCCACATGGCCAGCACAAAGCAGTCCTCTTCTATGAGGAGTGATTACCCATTCTGCAATCTGCACACAATGATATCAGTCATTGGGGTATTTATGCAACATGCATGTTAATTTGTGAACACTTCTGGTGGCCTCAATTGCCATGAGATGTCACCTGGTTTGTACAGATATGTCATATCTGTCAACTGTGGCAGATTAGGAATGTCTTGCTGCCTCCAATGGTTGCAATGCTGGTGCCCTTATTTGCCAAAATGTACATGGATTCCATGCACATGCCTCTGTCAGGTGGATATAAGTATATTACACAAGGTTGTTGCTCACTCATGCATTACCCAGAGTTTTACATGCTGTGCTCCAAGATGGCTAAATCCCTCAGTGATTGGATATTTGAAGATATTCTTTGTTGCTGGGGAGCACTGACAGACATTGTGTCAGACAATGGCACACCATATGTCAAAGCACTAGATTATTTGGCACAGCAGTATCACATCTGACATATTCACATTTCTGGTTACAATTCACATGCCAATAGCATCGTCGAGTGTCCACATTTTGATGTACGCCAGGCATTGTTCAAGGCTGTGGATGGCAACCAGTCGAAATGGTCTCAGGTTGCATACTCCATGTTTTGGGCTGACTGCATTACAATTTGTAGGCACATGGGGTGTTCCCCTTATTTTGCAGTTACCAGCACTCATCCTATCCTACCCTTTGATATTACAGAAGCAACATATCTCATCCCACCACCTGCTTCTGTTCTATCCATTACAGACCTTATCTCTTGAAGAGCAATTGTGCTTCAGAAACAACAAGAGCATCTAACCAACCTACACTCAACAGTATTCAAAGTGTGATGGGAAGCTGTGGCCAGATTTGAACATGAATTTGATGCAACTATCCATGAGTTCAACTTCCAGCATGGTGCACTTGTCCTTATCCACCATACTGCTATAGAAAAAGTGTTAAACTGCAAAATGTGCCCCTGCTACCTCAGACCTCTTATTATGCTCTCACACAACAGAGGCACATATATCCTCTGTGAACTTGATGGTTCAGTTCTCGACAGGCCTATAGTGGCATTTTGCATCATCCCCTATTTCATGTGACATGTGATTCCCTTACCTTCCCTCAACGACCTTATAGATGTCACAACAGATCATCTCCATCAACTAGAGTCCACTACACTAGATGATGTTGAGGAGGATGGCATTGACTGTGACTGAAAATGCGTCTCTCTTATTTCCTCTCTCTCTTTAATTATTTCCTATCCAGTCTTGTTTATATGCTCACACTGGTCACTTTATCTCCCCTTCTTGTTTTGATTTTGCAGAACTTTCTAATGTACAGAAGAACAACGATAATATGGGTGTGCAGCAGTCTTTATCTCCTTCCCCTCCCCTTGCCCTTGCCCTTCATGCTACTCACCCCCTGCAGCGATGCGCTACATTCCAGACTCTGCCTTTCCACTGCCTCAAGACACATATGTACCTCCTCAATTTTGGCCTCGACCACAAGGAGCGACCAGTTGATCGCAAGCCACTGTCTGTGCAAGGTCAGGTGGCATGCTTGGTGCCACTGGAAAGTCTCCCAGTCCAAGATGGTCATGACATCCCCACTGCCATCGAATGTGAGGCATCCCAGGGATATGCCAGGGAGCATGATGGTCAATGGGGTGCATACTTCTGGTGATGTGCCCATGGTGACTACACACCTGCATGGGATGGCGTGACTGGGTCCCACCTCATTGCTGCTACCTGGTACAGAAGAGGGGTGAAGTGGCCTGCAGGTCTGTTATCAATGGATTAGCACTTTCCATTTGTGGAGCCATTCTGCACATCCTCACCAGTTCCTGCTGGCCACTGCAGTTGTACCACGCCCTTGCAGCATTTGTGCTGATGCACACATTTCACACAGTGCCCTGCCCACTTGTGCCAAAAACAGGCACTCTTCATGCACTGGCACAACCCACATGCCCTAACCACCTGTGATTGTGTTAGTCTCAGGCCCAAGGAGGAGTACTACACACTTACCCACTGAGTGGGGCCCACATACATCCACTTGTGCCTGCATCACTGTGGCATGACTGTGCCTGTCATCGCCATCTCTGCCTGTGTGCATTTTGCTGGGCAGGGTGTCATGTCATCCATTGCACCTTCCAGCCCACACTTTGCTACAGCTGTCCCAGTCATTTTTATGGCAACTGCCAGCTTGTCCTTTTCATTGTCATTGTTGTTGTCATCATCATCACCACTGGTCACATCCTCGCTATTGCCCTTGCTGTTGTCAGGACTGTCTTCATCAGCTGTGGGTGAACTTCATGGCAGTTGCATGGCTGCCCCCTTCTGTGCGCATCCCAGAGTGCTCTTGTGCACCTGCTGCTTGCCCAACGCCTGCATCTGGAGGGGCTTTTGTAGCCATTTGGTGATCACAACCTGGGGTTTCAGTCTGCACATCCTGCTGCCTGCCAGTGGTGCCTGTGATTCAGTCTCTGTTGTGGCCAGCATTGCCCACTCAACTTGAGCACACTCTTCAATTGTGGATCACTCCACCTCCACCCACTCTGCTGTCTCTCATGCCAGGGTTGCCAGCCATTTGGCCTCATCACATGTTGCTTGCTCTTGTGCCTTGCACTCAGCCAGTTCCTGTGCTGCCTGCTCCACATGCTCCTGTAGCTTGAGTTCCTCACATTTGCACTCCACAGCCTCCTCAAGCTCCAGCTTGTGTTCAACCATGTCCTTGGCCACACATGTATATTCCTCAACCTGTGCCAGTGGGAGGAACTCACATGCCCACCTCACCCAGCTCAGTTGTGCCACAGCTGCCACAATGTTGTGGATGCCTTTGAGGAAAAACACCACATCAGCAGCAGGACTGTCACACTGCTGGTGCATGTCCTATGCACCCAAGGTTAGTGGTGAGGACAGTCGATCAGTAACCTGTGCCACATACCAAGAGCATGGTGGCACCCACTGTCCATGCCCAGTACACCTCCTCATTGAGTCCTTCACCTTGTGGACACAAGTTGAGGGCTGTGTGCATGGATGCATGGATGCGCAAGAGTGCACAATTGGAGGTGGTGGCAGTGGAAGGGGAAGTGCACGACATGTTGTCTGGCTGATGGAGGATGGAGGAGCTGGTGACGATGAAGTTTAGTGGTGGTGGTCCCTTTTCTCATGCTCCCAGTTTAGGGCAGGAGTCATTGCACCTTCACTATTGCTATGTATCTTTTTGCCCTTCCTCCACATTTTTCACCCCTTTCACATTTATGTTTTTGTCTTGTCTTTTCCCTGCTCAAAACAGACTTCAAAACACAAAAAAACAAAAAAAAAACAAAAAAAAAACTCTTGCTCTTTCACATCTCACTCATTTTCCTCTTGCCCACCATATTCCTGCTCTCTTTCACCTTTTCCTTTTCCCTCTCTGCCTCACTGCTCTGCCCTGCATTCTCGTTTCTTTTTTTCATCTCTTTCTCTACCTCTCCTCTTCTCTGTCCAAAAAAAAATTTCCCATCTCTTTCCTTTTCCTCCTCTTTTCCCCACTATAATTTTGCTGCTCACTACTATTGCTGCACTCTGGTTTCCCCTCCAGTTTGCCCATTCCTGCACCATGTCTATGCTCACCCTCCATTGTGGCCCCATGCCCTGTCCCTTGCCCTTGCCCAGTCACATTCTACCCCTTTTCCAACATTGGCTCCCCATGTTCACACACTACTTATCCTGTACCCACCCTGTCCATGTTGTGCCTCACTGCGCCTTGGAGAGCATCTCTATACCCACCTATCTATCCACCCCTGCCACTCTTCCTTGTCCACTTGTTTGTTCACTATGCCTGCACCCTTACCCCCATGAGTTGTCCCTTCTGGCTGTGTCTTGCATCCGATTGCATTGACTGTGGACAGTCAAGATTTCAGTTGAGAGGAGATGATGAGCATCACACACACATTATGCCAGAAAATGACCATCAGTGACATCAAAGGCGAACACAGCAACATTAATGTGCCACACGCAACAATCATCCACAGTTGCATTAATCACTCAATTGCACAGGTGTTGGAAAACAATACCGGGTTGGCTGACAAGGGATAGGACAAATAGGCTGAGGTGTGGTCTGGACCAGTCAAAGTAACCATGGAGGCACAAGTTGTGAAGTCAGCATTTGGTGCGATCGATGCTATTCCACTTTTGCTCATCTGATATAGTATGATACTTTATTCACTCACATCCAGACTCCATTCATTTCAAATATCCCTATGATCTACCCCTGCAC